>OY759164.1:4937099-5232447 GCA_963662125.1 Diplazon laetatorius
TTTCGCGATGATTGACTCATCCGCTCGGTTTTGACAGCCATTTGAAATTTCCAAAAAATGATGGTTACCATTCTAGCGTTCGCTAATTTTGAGATATTCGTCCAAATAGTTCTTCACACATATAGATTTCAGCACACGAATGTTTGGTATTGCATTTGAGCCAAGTCCGTCGATAATTACGGATTTTATGGATTTTTTTTTTTTTTTGAATTTTTTTAAAAAATCCAAGTTTGTTGCTCTGTTTGCCGTTAACTTCAACCGATCGAACCACAATTCTGTACAAGTATAGAATATCAACCAATTGTGATACATATCAAATTTTTCGGAGATCGGCCGAACGGATCGGATGTTATTGCAATTTCCATTTTTTTTTATTTCAGCTGCTCTCGAATTTATATATTTTTTTCCCCCAGTATTCTCGTGTTTGATATTTCGCGTTTTCGAGATAACATTGACAAGGTAAAATTTACTTGCCCTATTTTATTCACATTTTTTCCAAGTTTATTATTTTCATCTCTCGAATTTATTTATTTTTTCTTCTCTCGAATTTTTTTTACTCTTTTGCTTCTCTCGAATTTATTTTTATTTTTTTTTGCGCACGACTATGTTTGATATTTCGCGTTGTCGCGATGCTCGTGTGCGTTATTAGCATAAGCCGGATTTAAAGCTCGGGCGAGCTTCGCTGTATAAACCCATGCGATACCGCGTGACCGATTTATGGGCAAGCTGTTGCGAAAAGGAACACGGAGAGTGCCAAACCGTGCGAGAGACAATCGATATACATGCACGAGATATTCGCAACGTGTTAGCGCCAGAAAATTTCGTTCACCATTCGGCCGCGTGTATATATATAATACAACAACGGTATAACAAAGATTTTTCATGGTTTTCAAAAGTTAAGACGAGTGACGAACGATTCCGATAGGTTTTTAGTGCAAAACAGGAAAGTGGTTTCGAAGTCAGTAGATTGGGCTCTAGTTTTCAAGAAAAACCGGATCGAACGACCTGAAAAAACGTGTTTTTCACCATTTTTGAGGACTTGTAGAAAAATAAGAAACAAGGCGAGCAGAACCTTCTGATTGGAATAAAACGAAACCATGGACATTGCTCTTTTGGTTCATGAAGCGAGAGGTGATCTGGTCTATTTCGAAATTCCCAGGATTAGCGATGCTGATATCCCAAAAATATTTTCCCAATAGCAGTGAGTAAAATAAAAAATAGCAAAAAAAAAAAAAATCAAAACAGATTCTCGGCGAATATAAAAATCTTTGTTTGTTGTAAATCGTTCGAAGCGAGTGGAACATCCAGTGGGCATAATACTGCATTGATTCCAATGGCAATCACTTTGAATACCTTCTGTGAATAAAGTTCATTTCACATTAAAAATGAAGTTAATGTCACTTTTTGATCTTAAATGACCTTGAACGACTCTGACCCCGCCCCCCATTGTTTTTTATGTACATTGCGATGCTCTACAAGATGGTTGAATAAAAAATGTACCATACCCTTTGCAAAAGGTGAAGGTGACCTTCACTGTGCGTCAGCGCCTCCACTAAATTAAAAAAAAAATGGTCGCATTCGAAGACCCTTTTCGCACCATACATTTTTTGTTTGAAACAATTTTCCCGCAACGTCGATAACAATTACAAAGCTATTTAAGGAAGCAACAGTTAGCTTACCCACCCTGTATAACTATTTCCGCAATTTTGGCATTTCGAACGACCTTCACGAATAATCGCCAACTTCAATGACGATCGAGACAAAAATTTTCCACAGTTGTCCATCTATCCGATAATTTATTCGACAGATTGACAAATTTCGACAGAACAACAATAACAACAACAAAAAATAGTTTTATCGATAAATTATAATCGCTGATATTGGAAAATGAAAAATGAGAGAGGGGGAAGAAAACGGTGAATATATAAAGTTAGCGAGCACAACTCGATGTTCGAGTTTGGTCGAATGATCGACAGTGAGGCGTGAGGACGCCGCGGGGGAGGGGTCAGGAGGGGGGGGGGAGAAGAGATCCCTGCGCACCGAGGTCGGGGACAAGGACGACGTCGGAACTTGATGGTGGAATAAATTGAGGTGAGGGCCGACGTAGAGTTTGGCACGAATTACGTCGTCGCACCAGCCCGAACGATAACAACCAGACGTTGCGCACGCACGTCCGTTTTCCCCCCCGTTATACCCCACCTCTCTGTTCAAAACTACATGCTTATCGCTGAGCGCTAAGCTCCTATTTTCCGTTCCCATTGGCTTAGGCTCAGCCCCCCCCTCCCTGCGTAAATACTTGGAGAATGATAATTTGATAATTACATTGGCAAAACTGTATTTTCGTATCTTCGGTTGGTTGGTTTTGGCTTACCGATGCCGAAAATTACAATCACAATAATACACTTAACGCACATGGATTTTATTCTTCGGGGTTTTTTTGGGATTGGTTCTTTGGGTTCTTTTGGTTTTTCTTTACTTTTTCATTCTTTGGGATTGGTTTTTTGGGTTCGGTTGGTTCTTCTTTTTTTTTTTTTCATTCTTTGGGATTAGTTTTTTTGGTTCTTTCGGTTCTTCTTTTTTTTTCATTCTTTGGGAATGGTTTTTTTGGTTCTTTTGGTTCTTCTTTTTTTTATCATTCTTTGGGGTTTCTTTGGGATTGGTTCTTTGGGTTCTTGGTTGGTTCTTTTTTCATTCTTAAGGGTTTTTGGGGATGTTAGACGAATTGTTATTTGACGAATTGTTATTAGACGAATTGTTATTAGACGAATTGTTATTTGACGAATTGTTATTAGACGAATTGTTATTAGGCGAATTGTCTTCAGACGAATTGTTATTAGACGAATTGTTATTAGACAAATTATTATTAGACGAATTGTTATGAGAAGAATTGTTATTAGACGAATTGTTATTAGACGAATTGTTAGTAGACGAATTTTTAGTAGACGAATTGTTATTAGACGAATTATTACTACGCAAATTGTTATTGGACGAATTGTTATTAGACGATGATTATATTGGCAAAACGGTATTTTCGGTATCTTGGGTTGATTGGTTTTGGCTTACCGATACCGAAAATTACAACGATTACAATAATACACCTACCGCACATGGGATTTTGATATCCTCTTGAAAATCGATAACCGAACGTGATTTACCCCATCGTCGAGCCCCCGTAGTATCGAGAGGGTGCTTCAGTCGCGGATGATCCGACTATATATACGGCGAAGTGGTGCCGATCGTGAAATTCCGCGATATATCGAGCTCGAACGGTTATATCGTCGCAAATCCCACGTTAGTTCGCGTGTACATAGAAATATGTATATATATATATATATATATATATATATATATATATATATATATATATATATATATATATATATATATATATATATATATATATATATATCGAGGTTTCGTATTACCGTCATTTCATGCGGTAACGATTCCATCCGGCTTTGCAGACGGAGTTAACGCTCTCTCTTGCTTATGACACATCACACACACACACACACTACTCGAGACAGCATCAACGACCGATCGCCCATTTTACCGGGAAAAATCGCACCTCGCTCGAGGATCAAGAAAAAACCCATCGAAAATATCGGCAGCTGTTGGAAAATTTATATCGTTGACGATTGACGGGAATCCATGATGAAAAAAATTGGTCAAGAGCGTGTTGACCATGCACGTACATGATAGGGATCCGTAGGCATTCTGTAGTAGTCATGGAGATTTGAAAAACATTTTTTTTTGTTTTTTTTTTCAATATTTCAATTTTGGAAGAAATATTTTTTTTTCAAAAATATTAATCTCATTTTTACGAAAACCCGAGTCGAAATTCTGGAGCCTGCGTTCACCCTGATTACTCCCAAATAACGATGTTTTTTTTTTGCCGCGGAATCATCGAGGAGTGTAGAGAGTATATCGAGCTTTGAAATTATGTAAGAATAATAATCTGCCTTTACTTTCAAAACTGGCAAAAAATGTAAACAAATAGTGTGTGTAGGAAGGGTCATGTAGTTTAACAGAGACTCCGAGACAATGGGATTCGAATTGGTTGTGAGATTGTTGAATGCGGGTCGAAATGTCTGTACGTCACAAAGGCTAAGCAGATTGTCGGAGGGTACAGTTTGAAAAAGGTTGTGGGAGGCTTTGCCCGGAGTCACGGAGGTTGAACACGGAGTACCCGAGTCCGTACGGAGTCCGGGAAACTATACAGGGTTTCGTAAGCCATACGGAGTCTTGGAGGCTATACGGACCGTCATAAGCTAGGCTAGGTCCCGGTTGAAAAGGTTGAAAGCAAGGTCTAGATTAAAAAGGTTAAAAGCGAGGTCTATACTTCACATAGACTGTGCATGACCAGATTGTCGGAGGGTATAATTTCAAAAAGGTTGTGGGAGGCTTTGCCCGGAGTCACGGAGGTTGAACACGGAGTAGCCGAGTCCATACGGAGTCTGGGAAGCTATACAGGATGTTACGTAAGCCATACGGAGTCTCGGAGGCTACACAGACCATCATAAGCGATGCTCGGATTTCGGGGACGGGGGAGGAGGGTCAGTAAGAACGAAAGAAGGGTAAAAACGTCATCTTGAGAAAGCCACGGGTCGCGGGTAAGTAATCGCAACGGTTCCACGAGCACGATAGACAATGTCTCGGGGATGATGGACCGCCTCTTCGTCCCGTCTGTCGCGAAGGCATACATCCACCCGGTCCCCGTAACTCATACTCGGTCCCCAACTTCACCACAAAGAAAAAAAAAAAAAAAAACGTTTCGCGTCGCGAACTTGACTATACGAACAACCATCAAAGTTTCAAGGCTTTAAATACAAAATATAATAACAATAATAATGTTCCATCTTCGTCTAGTTGAATATCGTTATTCTCTCACGGTTTCTCACTTGCCCGGTTGCAGCCTCTCCCATATTCATTGTCTTCCTTTGAAGCTCCTGCATTAAAACCGCCTCGAACACACACACACAGCCCCATCGAGCTTTCGGGGGTTGTCTCTGGGTATGCGCTCCCTTCCATTCCCGCGAACTTTCCAAAGTCGTCACTGCCACTGCCGTTAACGTGGCTGGGTACTGCTGCTGCTGCCGCTGCTGCGGTACAGCTGCAGTTCGCGCCAAGTTTTCCAAATGCAAATCCCACGTTGTTGAGTTATCCGGAGGCAGAACGCGTTACATTTCGCGGTGTGCAGGGATCACTGTAATGTTTCTCTTCTGGTTTCACTCGAGTCACATCGACGATTTGTTCAGCGATGCGTGTGAACGGTCTACTTTGTCTTCCATATGTATGTATATGTATATATGTATATGTATATAGTTTGCGAATAAATTTTACAGAATAATAATGGAGAGTCGGTAGATCGATGGACGCTTCGACAAGCGAGTACACGTGACTGTAGGACACTGTCATGAAAATACACACACTATATATATACACACACACACATATGTATATATGTATATTTATCGGGCGACGTGAAGCCACGAGCAAAAGCTAAACTTAGCTTTTGCCTTCCGTCTGATCGAGCACGAGAGTTTTTTTTTTATTCTCTTCTTCTTCTGCTTCTTTTTTTGTTAAAGCTTTTTCCCTCTACCCTCTGTCTAACCCTTACAAGCGCGGGGAAGCCATTTTCCCCATGTAGTTTCGCGGGTGTGGCAAACACGTGGATACGACGGGGTTGCTCTTGGGGTGCCACTCCCAAACGAACATTCGCATTCGTTTCCTCATCATTTACATTATTAACCTGCCCCAAGTGGAAAAAAAACGTAAACAATTGCTAGATTATATATAGAAGTGGGCATATGTTTTTTATATGAAAACTATACATAATCTGCATGGATACCATACGTATCTGTGGTATCTATGCAGTTTATGTATAGTTTTTATATAAAAAAAAAAACATATGCCCACTTCTATATATAATGTAGCAATTGTTTGCATGTTTTTTTTTTATATTTGGGGCCCTTTGTCACTTGCCTTCGTGTATCCCGTAGATTCATGTTCGCCCAAGTTAAAAAAATATATATATAATTTATAAATGGGATTGGGCACGTATAGTTTACTATACATAGATTATATATCATTTTTTCACTTGGGCGTGTTATTCGTCGTGATATTTCGTCACCAGCAAAAACTCACCGTCTCGTTGACAATTTTTTTATTTTATTATTTTTTAATAAAAAAACACCCAACCGTATTATTTAATATTATTAATTAATACGGTTGGGTGTTTTTTTTTTTTTTTTTGACCAGTTCATGAAGGGTTTCCAGTGAAACTCTATTCATGTCGATCGTGGGTGTCGTTAACAATTGGAAGTCACAAATTTGCGATAACACGATGGAGCGATTGAAAAATAAGCTCGCACACCATCGAACGTTTTCAATATAGGGGCAAAAACGTGACATTGGCACAAACTCTTCCAAATCCGCAATTCTCTTTTTTTTTCTTTTCTCTCTTTTTTTTTTCGCTGGATCCGCGGCATCAGCGAGGGCTTGTCGACCCGGCTTAAGCTTTTGCAATCCACGTACCTTCGAATCCCCCAGACCGAAAGCTCCCCGGCCCTGCGATCCGGGCCGTAGGATGGATATCAACCTTGTCTTTGGTATGAACACACACACAGCCTCCATCACGTTGCCGTCCATTTCCATTAACCCATCCTCCCCCCCCCCCCCTCGCCCCTCTGACCGTAGATAAATCAATCTCTGATAAAAGTCGTCCAATTACATGATTCGTCACATATTCCAATTTGTCAAATGAAAAATTGTCCATGTGTGCGATATTTATATATGTGACTCTACAATACATATGTCATGACCGAAATATTGCGGTTATCGCGTGTATCGATATATGTTATATGTCGTAAGCGGTTACAATATAAACGACAGCCCTTTGGTCATGTCGATTGAAAGGTGAACGACATAAAATAAACCGCATATAGTAGAGACGTCGTTTGTACTGGTAATGCAACCGTGTGTGTGTGTGTATGTGTGTGTTAGTGTCCAACCGTGTGTGAAAGCCGGGTTATCTGCGTTATACAGAAACCCGAGCGAGTTCGCCCGCTCTGTTCGTTGAACCGGCTGACCGTTTTATACGCCACAATTATCCAACGTAATTTTTCAACTTTAAACCCCGTTGCGTTCCCACCGCCTCCACCTCCTCCTTTCCACCACCCTCCGCCATCAAGCTTCCTGGACTTGTTCGTCCAGGCCTCGGTCGATTGACGAATTTTTCCAGGCTACTCCGGGGAAACTGCGGCGTTGCTTTTCCGATCCTCCGATGACGCGGCTCTGCGACTATATTTGTACGAGAGCGACAAAGTGTTGTTCCGTTTGTATGGAACAATCCGTCACACGAGGCGTAGCGTATAGCGTACGATGCATTGAGGCGGCTCGACGAGAAATGAAAAAAAATGTTATGTGATTTTTGTGGCCCTCGATCACTTCGAAGTAGACTTGCATTCGTGGAATCCTGCAGAGAGATGAGCACGTATGGGCCATTTTTAGGGTGGCTCCCGATTCTTCCGGAGCTTTGATAACAAGGGGCAATAATTTATTTTTTGGTACGGTGGATGGTAGTCTTCGGGCAGTTCCACTTTCCTCAGTCTTAGTTTTCCCAGTTCTACTTCTTTTAGTTTATCTTGCCGTTGATTGGTTGGTTGGTTGATATTTATTCGGTGCTGGATCGGGTAAATGAACCGACCGACCAGCCAACGACGAGTTAGACTGGGAAAAGTAAGACTGGGAAAAGTAAGACTGGGAAAAGTAAGACTGGGAAAAGTAAGACTGGGAAAAGTAAGACTGGGAAAAGTAAGACTATGGGAAAAGTGAGACTGGGAAAAGTAAGACTGGGAAAAGTAAGGCTGGGAAAAGTGAGACTGGGAAAAGTAAGGCTGGGAAAAGTAAGACTGGGAAAATTAAGACTGGGAAAAGTAAGACTGGGAAAAGTAAGACTGAGAAAAGTAGAAACGGGAAAAGTAAGACTGTAAGAGAATTTGTTTTTTCGAGCCACCCTAAGATATATATATATATATAGGTAATACATGAGTTTTCACTGTGTAACTGTAACCCATTCTGTGATGGTCCGGAAAAAAGCATTTACGCCACGAACGAATGATCGAGAACAGTTAAAAACACTTTTTTTCCATCGACAAATTTTCTGCAAACCGTAAACCAAATGAAATTAGCACAATCGATCGAATTTCACGTCGGTCTCATAGCTCCGCTGAAATTGGTGTACAAATTAAAAAAAAAGAGAGAGAGAGAGAGAAAAAAACAATAAACAAAACTACAAACGGCGCGCATTACGTGCCGGGCGTTTGCACGGTCCACCGAATAATTCTCTCGACGACAATTCCACCTTCCAGCCGGGCCAATTACCCATGCACCAGCAACAGAGTCGCCGCGTGGTGGAGAGCGAAAAAGGGTTGAATCAAATACATATACATAGATATACACATATACATAACGATCAAACAGAGTTAGATGGACCAAATGGTCCGAAAAAAAAACGAAAAAAAAAACAAAACCGAAGCGCCGAAAGTACGATAAATTTATATGTTAATAACCAAAAAACTGTGTCGAAAAAAAAACAAATAATGCACAGGAAACACACAGTCGCGTGTTATTCAAACCTCCGGATTGTCCGCGGCAACTTTTTAGAAATAACAATTTCCGCGACATCTGGCGCTGTTGGTGGGGGGAGGGGGAAGGGGGGGGGGCAGCGTTCGCCGATAAGCCCATATCACCGGGACCGCACGGTTTCGGCCTACGTGCTTCAATGTCATGTTCGGAAAATTCGATATTTCGGAAAAAAAAATAGAGATGGAAAAATGGACAAAATAAAAAAAAAAATGAAAACGAAAAAAAAAAGAATCGACCGTTTCAACGTGATTCCGCGAGTGTCGAAATAATAACGTCAACGGAGGGGTGCGTTTTTTTTTTTGCGACGAGTAAAGAGTGACGGGTGAGCCATCAACGTCGAGTTTGGATGACGGGACGAAAAAAAATGATAATAAAATAAAACGCCGTGGGTGGTTGAGCGTAAATGGCTGGACCCTTCGCAGACTCTCGTTTTTTTCGTCCCAAACGTTTTCGGCCACGGGCACATCTTCGGCGTGACGTAACGAAAAAAAGAAAACGGGGGTGGCTTTTCTCGTTTATATATAAGAGTATCGATTTGAATATAAAAGAAGAAGAAGAAGAGAAGAACGATGATGAAGAGAGCGGGATACGAGTGACGCGAAGATGTACGACCGAGCTTATCGATATTGCCAGGAGAAACGTTTTGTGCTTTATTTTTTCGTGATGATCGAGAGAAAAAACAACAATCGAGAGAGGGGGAGGAATAATAAAAAACACGAGTATTTATGGTTAGGCGATAAATTGCGTAGTTGAATGACGAAATAATCTCGGTCGTTTGACGGATTACGATTATTACATCGGTTCTATTTTATTTATTTTATTTATTTTATTTATTTTATTTATTTTATTTATTTTATTTATTTTATTTATTTTATTTATTTTATTTATTTTATTTATTTTATTTATTTTATTTATTTTATTTATTTTATTTATTTTATTTATTTTATTTATTTTATTTATTTTATTTATTTTATTTATTTTATTTATTTTATTTATTTTATTTATTTTATTTATTTTATTTATTTTATTTATTTTATTTATTTTATTTATTTTATTTATTTTATTTATTTTATTTATTTTATTTATTTTATTTATTTTATTTATTTTATTTATTTTATTTATTTTATTTATTTTATTTATTTTATTTTATTCTATTTCGACACACACATCGGAGTCAGGTCCGTGCAACCGTTTTTTTTTTTTTTTTTTTTTTTTTTGTAAAACCTCCTGCACAGGATATTCGAGCTGGAGGTCGATGCGGTGCAGCGGCAGCAACAGACTGCAATGAAAAATGTTGTTCAGGAACTCGAAGGGTCGTCTGGGGTGGTCTGGAGTTGGTCGTAACCGACAATTTCTCCGGGCGATGGAGCCAATTAAGACCCCGAATTTGGTGATAATAAAACAAAAAGCAATGTCTTTCGGCTCGTAATTAGAGAAGCGGATCCAAGTGGCGGTGCATCGGTACAATGATATATATATGTATACAGGGTGGTCCATTTAACCCGCGTAATTTCGTATAACAAAATGCAACATTTCATTTACAAACACGACGTTGACCCGCAACATTTTTGAGACGCCTTCGCCGATAAACAAAAATTATGTAATTACATAACGCATCGTTGAAAACCGTGAAAATGTTAGGTAAACAGTTTCGTTCATAAGATGCATAATTCAAGAGTTATACAGGTGTGCAGGTTGATTCGACCACCCTGTTCATATTATTGTATGTCTGGAACGTCTCTACCGGTCAACAAAAATTATGCTATACCTTTAAAACCGTAAAAATGTTAGGTACAACATTTTTTTTCATAAGATGCATAATTTAAGAGTCATACAGATGCGCAAGTTGAGTGGATCACCCGGTATAGATTGTATCGTTGTACCGATTTCCGAAACATCGTAAAAATTTCGGCACAAATGTTGCATTTCCCATATCAACGATCCACGGAAATTGCGATTAGAGTTGGCTATTGGATTTCGTTCCAGTTTCAGAGATGAAAGATAATTTCGATGAACGAATCTCGACCGATCCAACTGGATCATTTTGCTGATAGTGCTCAATAAAAATCGAGAGCCTCTCGATTTTTTTTTTAATACTAAAAAAAAAAAAGAAGTTCAACAGGTCGTGAAAAAGGCCTGACAATGATAATACCAAACAACATTTCACCGGTCGAAAGTTTTTTTAATTTCGAAAAATGTTCTACACACAAACAATGGCAATATATTATTCCGTGCTCTCGAGTTTAATTTGAATTTCGCGATCGTGAAAAATTGCACCGGGCGCGTTACAACCGTTGCTACACCCGCAATGCTTGTAATTGCATTTGTAATATATGCATTTGACAATAGCACGGACGATTTTTCACCAGTCCGGTCTCCACGCCCCCCAACTCTGTCAAGTTATTTCACACCGGAAAGATTGATACATATATTTTTTCAACAACCGTGATGAATACGAATTTTCCAGTTGCGTGGAAAATTTGTGTGTACGGAGTGAGATGGCATGATGTCAATACAGAATATCATTGTCTTTTTTTTTTATTATATATTAACCCAAGTGAAAAAATTATATATAATCTATATATACCTAATCCTATATATAGATTATATATAATTTCTTCTCACTTGGGAAATTATTTATTTTATATATAAAATAATCTATTATATATTAAAATTTTATTTTTTTTCAGATTATGGGCAAGTGGTACGTCGTGGAAGTGTTGGATCACAAAATCGAGCCAACGAGACCGATGAACATGGTTAGAGTGGTGGTCGACACTTGTCCCATAATAAAACTGAAACCCGATGGAAGGGCTCTTCTGAGGCTTCTTTGGACCGAGGGAGTCGGTGACCTGGAGTATACTTTCCGATATCCGGATTCCATCAGAGGACATGGATATTGGCTCACTAACGTTCCCCAAAATGGTATGAATTTCGATACATTGTAACGAACATTGTAAATATATATTTACTTGTATAATTTGGGTTTTGTTATCGCTGTGACGGAGCTATTGTCGAATCGACGGACGTGAAGACAAAAGACGAAGTGGGAGAGTGCGAGGGGTCACGATAATGGGGGTGAAAAGTCTTATTTTCCTCGCTGGGGGGCAGTTCTACCACCAATGTTGAGATATGGGCGGTTGACTGCATTCGGAAATTAAGGTAGCATCCTACAAACTGTAACAGTCAGAGCAAGCCTAAGATATAACCATCTCCTGATTGAGGTTTGTAGTACTTTGATGTGGCAACGTCGCGTGTTATGATGTCGATTCGTGAGAGAGAGAGAGAAGATGGGAAACAAACGCGCAACGTTGCCATGTCTACTGGATCACGACCAACTCCTGATATAAACTGCATTTCCCGATGTTTATTTGCTTATTATTATCATCACAGTCTCCTGATCTCCACTGTCAAGTACCCAAAATGTTTTCCGAATCTTCAACTTGCAGCTCAAGTGTTTTCATTAAAATCTGACGAGGACTTTTGGTATTATATCAAATTGAGCGTGGTTTTCCATAAGGCTCCATGTCAAACGTGCGAAAATAAAAGTGTTGATATATTTTTTCTCGCGCTCCGGAAAGCCATAAAAATGTAATTGAACCTTTTTCTTATCAATACTTATAAGTATGCCAAGTTTCATGAAAATCTGACGAGGAACTCTCTTGTGGAGGGTACTACCTTAAAATAATCGTATTTTTCGGTGTTCCGGCATTCTGTTACCCTATAGTTGAGGCACGATTTTTTCCACATGATCTTCTTGAGCGTTATAAGAAGATCGATGAACTGCTGTGTACAGCAACCAAACAATTGAGCATCAGGCACGGGTTTGGGAGTGATGTGCTATACTAAGCAGGATATCATGAGATCCTTGGATCCTACGTTGACAAGTGTCATCAGACGAGTTGGATGTCCTGGCCAACGCGTTGTTTGAGCCGCCCAACCACCAGTTCTACGAACCAACACACCTATGACATGACTATCCAGTACGACACCATTACAAATGATCACAGTCACCATGAGCCCCAGCTGACTCAATCATTCTAAGCGAATGTTCTGACAAACTATATTCGTCAACCACCAAAAAATGGACATGTCAGCCAACCTGTACTTTGAGTAATGGGTTGGTAGTACGTCTGGTCGACAGTTTCGCAGGTCCTTCCCCCAGTAGATTCCTTCGTGGCTTATGCATAGCTGTCGAATCAACCGATGGATAAGTCGTTCCATTCACAGAATTTACTTACTGTGTGCGCAGGGGGGGGGGGCAGAGATGCGACGTTCACTACCGAGCTACACATTTCACGACGACAATCTCAAACCACACGGTTCTGCCAACTATGTGTAGGTACGCGTTTGGCCGCACGCGAAGGGAGTTTCCAACTGCTGGCCGAGGACCAAATTGGATCAACAACCACACGCGCGCCATTACTCGCGAGTGCTTCGTGTATATGTGTGTGTCGCTAACTCCAAACGTCATTCGGTGTATGCAAACCAACTGGTTGGGGAATTATTATTGCGAATGCGGTTGGTGCACGCCAAAGCGTTCATCCGTTGAACAAACGTTCCAGAAATATTGATGGAATGTTGCCACTGCGAAAAAGGAAATATGATTAAATATTGAGTCCCCACAGTTTGGATAAATTTCGTAATCGATTCAACGATGAATATATAATATTGTGTGCGGATGCGTGTCTATAAAATTCGTCGGAAACGAATTTTATATTGTAAAAAACCCTGTCAAAACAACTCCGCCTAGAAAAATTTCGACAATCAAACCAGAACCCAAACGAACTTAAGGTAGTACCCTCGATAAGAGAGTTCCTCGTCAGATTTTCATAAAACTTGGCATACTTATAGGTATTGATAAGAAAAAAGTTCAGTTAAATTTTTATGATTTTCCGGAGCGCGAGAAAAAATATATGAACACTTTTATTTTCACACGTTTAACGTGGAACCTTATGGAGAATCACGCTCAATTTGATATAATACAAAAAGTCCTCGTCAGATTTCAATGAAAACACTTGAGCTGCAAGTTGAATATGCGGAGAACATTTTGGGCACTTGACAGTAGAGATCAGGAGACTGTGATGATAATAATAAGCAAATAAACATCGGAAAAAATACAGTTTATATGAGGAGTTGGTCGTGATCCAGTAGACATGGCAACGTTGCGCGTTTGTTTCCCATCTTTTCTCTCTCTCACTAATCGACATCACAACACGCGACGTTGTCACATCAAAGTACTACCTACCTCAATCAGGAGATGGTATATCTTAGGCTTGCTCTGACTCTTACAGTATGTAGGATACAACCTTAAGGGAGTCTTCTCATGTGACAGGAATTGTTTTTTTTCGTACCAGGTTGTTTTGACGAGCTCTTGTTCTTTTTTTTTGTCGCAAAGCGTTTAGACGTGCTTGCTATTGTGTGTATATAGGCGTGATAACAAGACTCGTCGCGAAAAACCCGGATATACCGTGAAAAGCAATCGCGCGACCGAGTGTTTCAGTGAAATTGCTGAAAACCGTAAGTCGTAAGCTATAAACCGCGGGTATAAACCCGGAAGTCATTTTGATAATTGAAATCCTCGACAGTCGGCTAACGTTCTTACGAGAATAACCAGACGTTCTGACAATCTCGATGCACCGTCGTCAATCCGGATAGCGTATAATCCAAGAGCCCCCGGCATCGTCCCTCCCCCCTCCCCCCTTCCCGCCCCTTTCCATTTCCCCACCCGCATCCAATTAGGCTCCTCTTGATTGTAATAACGATGAAATTTCGAGCAAATTCAAATGCGCTTGTGACCGCGCGAACGAAAGACAAAAAATTCAAACGAAAAATGCCGACGTGAAGAATTATCGTTGAAACGTTCAACTCTTTTTTATAATCACACTGGATAAATTTCACCCCGTCGGTTTTTTCAACCTCAAATATGTGTCGCGTTAACTTTAAGAATTATATAGGACCTGTGGGGGAGTCATCTGTTGGTAGATCTAAGCTTCAACTACGAATCTTCACAAGATTATTCTTTTAAAGATTTTTTTTTAGCGTACTCAAAATTACATTTTGGTTATTACAAAGATTTGTAGTTCTAGAAGAAGGTTTGAAATATGATCAGATTTTTCATATCCATGTTTTCTAAATAATCTAATAGTTTTTGGCTCCTATTCAAGATTTTCGAGTAGTCAAAACACGATGAAAAAAAAAAAAATTCGCGAAATTTGACTTTTTTTACGAAAAAAAATCGTGAAAAAATTGAATTTTTGCCATATGGTAAAAAAATCTTACGTCGTTTTACTCTTGAGATATTATATTTTGTGAGAAAAAAAAATGGAGCTTTTATGGGGTTTGAAAAAACTATATTCATTTTGAATTTAGAACTCCAGACTTTTGGTCAACGTCGAAAAATAAAAGTGGAACGCTTGAAGGAACGAAATAATGTTGAAAAATGGTATTTTTATTGCATAATAGCCATGGAGTTGGCCTGGGGTCCAGTGGACCCCAAGTGACTGCAACGTGTAAAAAAAAATCATTCAGTTGATTGCACACATTTTTCATTGCAATTCCAAGCTGCTGAGATGCATTTTATCCAGTGAAACTAAATTATAATTTCATCAAAGCGTAACTAAAGAGGATCAACAATGTCATAATAATTCATTTCTTCGTTTTCTTGTTCTCTGTGTTGACGTCATCTGCTAGAAGATGGAACCTTCAACTACAAATCCTCGCAAGATTATTTTTTTGAAGATTCTTTCTAGCCTACTAAAAATTACATTTTGGTTATTATAAAAATTTGTACTTGTAGAAAAAGGTTTGAAATGTGATGAGAATTTAAATAAATCATTTCGTTGATTGCACAAATTTTTCATTGCAATTCAAAGTTGCTGGGGTGCATTTTATCCAGTGAAACTAAATGATAATTTTATTTGAGTGTAACTGAAGAAGGGTCACCGAGATGTAATGTTAATTCATTCCCTTGTTTTCTTGTTGTCCAAACAGGCACACTGGCCGTAGATTCGTACTCGCAATTCGCCGGTACGGTCCACGTGATGAAGGCCGTGGGTAGTCACATGGTACTGACGTTTTGCGGTGGCAGCCCGAACTATCAACTCTACTCGGTCCTCATGTCCCGCGAGCACATTCTACAGAAGAGCAACGTAAGGGGCGTTCACAACTTGTTGACGCGACGAAATTTGAACATAGTGAGCATTCGTGAAACTTGCGCCAAAGGTACCGCCCTAACGACAACGGCCAATAATTATTTCGTATTTATTTTATCGACCCTCATCGTTCTACGATTATCATGGCAATAATTACAATATCATTTTAAATTCAATGTGTTTTCATCAAAAATCATCGCTCAAGCGATTCTACCATCCATAAACCGTTCGAAACAAGTTCCCCATTGAAATTGTACTTTCAAAGATTCCAGAATTGTTGTTTCTTATCAGCAAGTTTAATTGTTGTTATCATTATTATTATTTTTACTATATGGTGTTATGTAAAAAAAAATATATGTATCTCTTTAGCCATGTATTTACGTATAAATGGGTAAATTATTTAATGAATAATTATATAGTCACTCTCGCAAAGTAACGAATTTGTGGGAAATGTCGATAAAAAGTTGTAGAAACGAGAGAATACAGTTCTGATCGGTTATGTGCCGCCATAACAGTTTTATCTTATTTAATTGCTCCAAACTGTTTGTTTATATGAAAAATTAATGTGTATTATAAAAAATTATATACATATATAAATATATATATTGTATCGTTATAAATTACGTCGGTGGATGTTCGAAACACGTTCTCACGCTCGTATTGTAGTATAAATATTATTGAAAAATGGTAATAATAATAATAATAATAATATATAACTACGTGATCCCGAAACTATGTGAGATGTTTTATTACTCAATGTTATACATGACAATGCGATACAATAAACAATTTTCGACGTGATTTTTTGCGAATTGAATTAAAAAAAACGGTTAAATGTACAGTGTTAATATTCCCCAGTTACATTTATCCAATAAAAAAGTTGTAGGAAAACATTTACAAAATGGTGAGGCTGTAAAGACAGTACTCCGATTTTTACAATGAAATATTGACTCCTCGTGGTCCCGAAAAAATAGTAATTATAAAGCAATAACGAAAAATGGAGGATCGAACGATAACCACATTCGTAAAGAATAAAATTGAAAACGAAAAAGTTCGTTTCCGATGACCAAGACGGCCGCAATGTCAATGCCCGTCGAAAAAAGAATTTTCCTGTCACGAACTCTGCATTAAATATCTCGTACAATTTCGACTGAAATACTTTGGAAAAAGAATTCGAGACGTTGCTCCAAGCTCCAAACATGTATGAATGTAACTGTGAAATACCGAAACCTGTGAGTTGAACCTTTTTTTCTAAATTGGATTCCCCAAAAAAATCACCTCGAAAATGGGTGAGTGACATAGGAAAAGACCCCCTTAACGATTCGAATGCTCAATCAGCGGTCAGACTCTGCGACGT
Organism: Diplazon laetatorius; assembly: GCA_963662125.1. Classification (NCBI taxonomy): domain Eukaryota; kingdom Metazoa; phylum Arthropoda; class Insecta; order Hymenoptera; family Ichneumonidae; genus Diplazon; species Diplazon laetatorius. Next base: position 4,954,260 of record OY759164.1, read on the forward strand.
CCCTGAAAAACGTCGTTCACGTACGTATGCAATTGAAGGAGTCAACACACACACACACACACACACACACACACACACACACAATGTCAACGGGATGATGGTTACGCACACTACCAACAGCAGCAGCAGCATCAGCAGCAGCAAGGTCTGTGTTATACATAGCCGGTAGTTAAAGTTTGTAAGGGGAAGAATGGAGAACCCGATATAATTAAGGTTAATTGTCCGCGATTAATCTCACCCTCTCTCCGCTTTTGAGCCACGTGACACACACACACAGCTCTACGCCGTCACATCTTTTATCTCAGCTATTTTCCCGAGGTCCAACACGCCAATTTTCTTTTTCCTCGTTTTATCGACCTCGATCTCGGTCGCGGCCGTTATCAACCCCTCCGTGAAGGGCGGGGGCGGGGAAGGGGGTGTCTTAAAGAATTTTTTCGTTCTCCGGGGTCTTTGTGCCGAAAGACGCGAGCCAACGACGACCAAAGGAAAACGAATACAAAAGGTCTTTGCCGAGTTTTTCTTACGGAGATTCGAGTAATAGCTTTTGATTTACGTGAAAGCACGAATGCGTCTATCAATCTTCGTAGAGATCCGTCTTTCCAGATGCTAGAGATTACATATATATATATATGTATATATAGATATGTACCAAAACGATGTTACATTCACAGACGCTGGACACGGAAATCATCCGTCAGCTAGCGTTTGCAGATTAAGGACGTGTGTGACACATGGGTCGAAAATATGAGGAAAGTTCTGTATTTTTTGCAGCCAGTAACTTCAATCATCTCGAAAACAAAAGAAACAACTTGCAAAAATTTTGAAAACGATTGATCTACTTGTTCTTGAATGTTATATAGAGCCGTATGAAATTCCAAAATAGTTCTTGTGAGAATAAATAGGAACATTGCCGAAAATATGGACAAGACGGTTTTTTTTGTTTAAAAAAAAATCCATTTTGTGGAATACAAATTGACTGATGTCCACAAAAAAATTCAGATCGATCGACCTTCGATATTCAATATTCGATATCAGCGATTAAAAACGGTGGAAAAAAATATGACACAAGATGTAATGACATCTATTCGGCGGGATTTGATGATTAAGAATTTATCTGGTTTCAAATTATAAGTTTTTCACGTGATAATTCTACATAGAATTAGGAATTCATGTTTTTCGGTTTTTTTTTCATGATTTATAATGTGAAATCTAACTTCGTGCCGAATTTCAAGATCTTAGGTCAACGGAAAGTACTCTCTATAGGTATCTGATGATCCAGTGAGTCGATGAACGGACAACAAAGTGATCGTACGAGGGTTTCGTTGTTTTTTTCAACGGCGAGTTAAACAATCAACGGCGAGTTAAACTGGGAAAAGTAAGACTGGAAAAGGTATAACTGGGAAGAGTGAAACTGCCCGATGGCAGACTACCATCATCCCTTTTTTGTATTTATTTAGAGCTACGAAACCCTAGAAATGCAGAACAAATATCAAACATGGCGACAAATATTAAAGAACCCAAACAAAAATCAAATATGGTGGCCGCCATGCCCTGGAAATGAATTATTCCGTACATCATTCGATCTTGACCCGACACGGCCGAGAAATGTCAATTCCACATCCGTCATGTTGCAGAGTGTGGTTCAATAATGACAATGTGGAATGACATAGCTATAGCTAATGTCGTCGGAACAACCATTTGACCATTTACCCCCATTGAATTGATTGACGTCTTAATTACGGCGTGGGTGTCGTTTCCGCGCTGTTACAGAACCATATTCGTGGCCTCGATATATAGTCTTGTATGACGCTCTGAGGAACGCCGAAGACTTTCCTTCCCCCGCCCCTCGGGGGCTGCCGGGGTTTCGTTTACGTACCAATCTCGCGGGATTTCATGTACATTGCTACCGGGTCCATTGTTCGCATTGTCCGTCGACGAAATTCGTTCAACGGAATCATTCAACATGCCATCTTCAATGAAATTTCGTCAGAGCTTATCTTTGTCTTTCAATTGTGTCTTTGTCGTTCCCTCTTCTCTTCTTCTCTGTCTTTCTTCAGAGTTTGGGTCTACGTGGGGTACCATGAACGACGCTGGGAGAGCGGAAGAACATGATAATGGACAATCGATTCAATCGCTTAGCGTTTTTTAATTATATAATTACGTTTGCAGATCGTAAGGACTTGGAGTCTATATATACCCCAAAAACTTGGGGTCTATATGTACCCCAAAAATTTGGGGTCTATATATACCCCAAGAACTTGGGAATATATAGACCCCAAAAACTTGAGGTATATATAGACCCCAAGTACTTGGGGTATATATATCCGAACCGTACCGAATGAAGCTCAATTCCGAATTTCGCCACACTACAGCCGTGGCGTTAAGGTGAAGTACGACATCGCCGAGTGCGAGAGCGCCATAGGCGCGCGCTGCGGTGCGAGGGCGACGGAAATGGCTTATCTCGTCCATAGTCGTAAGCCCCGCCCACTGCATGCGCGCGAGCGCAATCCAGAAGGTGTCCGAGTTTGCTTGGCTGAGCACCATCAGCTCGTCGTCGAATAATCTGTGACGTCATGAAAAAGATTTAGTTCCGAATTTCGTCACTAGGTCTGCGCTGCACCAGGTTTCGATGTGCTGAAAAGGACTCCAATATAGCCCGGCTGCGCTAATTTTCCCAAAAAAGTTCCGGCTTCTTCGCCGCAGTCTTTATGGTTGTAACAACAAACTTGTTAACAATCAATTGATATTCAAAAAACGTAAGTACTTGTAGCGTCGACGAAAAATTCGCAGTAAGTGAATATTTTGTGTGATATCGCATTTTTTTTTCGTTGTCATTTATTTATAATATTTGGATATGTGGTCAACAGTTCAAATTATCAATTATAACCATTAATCACATGTATATTTTACGTGTAAGTGATAATTGCTCATCTAACTGGTCGGTCGGTAAATTTTCGAGATGTTCATTGTGCATTCCTTAACCTCAATCTTTTTATTTATTTTTTTTTTTTCATTCGTACCTTGATACCAAAATTGATTTCGTTAGATTTATTTATTCAATAATTCATAATTTTTTTTTTTTTTGGATGCGACGGTGATAACGTTCAAATTTATCTTCAGAAAAATGGCATCGGGATGTACGATAATCCAACGAGGCATCGCTACGTCTTCGGCGTGTCTTGGCAAACGAAACTTTCGCAAATTTTTGTTGTACAACAAACGAGGATCTGCGGCTTTCAAGGAGAGACAAGCTAAAAATCCACATCCCGACATTCCCATTGACAGTGAGTATTGTCTCAACTTTTCTAAGGATTAGGTTACGTAGAACCTGGATCGTCCGAACAATTTGAATAATCAATCATTCGTATCTAACGAAACCCATAGTAATGCCGATTGAGAAAAATATCGATCACGATGATTCGAAGCTGCAGACCTATTCGTTTGGACAATCGACGTTCCATCCGTGTCAAATTTTTCACACGACGATCTTGAAACGATCAATATCGTCGTGAAACTCATATTCACAAATTTGCCAATGATGAAAAAAAATTACAGGACGAGGTACCAGAGAGCCCGGAATGAGATTCCAAGGAAAATTCAAGATCATTCCGGAAATGGTCCCCGAAATCATAGTTCCTGATCTCAAGGGATTCAATTTGAAGCCGTACGTGACTTATCGTTCGACCGAAGTCGTGCAGGGCAGATTTACGGCGGAAAATCTGTTCGATTCGGTGTATGCCAAAAAAATAGTCGACGATTTTAAAGCTAATAAATTGGGACCGAACGGCGAACCGTTGGAACCCAGCGAGTTTGAGAAAATGACGCCTCAAGAGGCCAAAGATTTAGCCGGCAAGACGGGCACCGATATATTTTGAATAAAACGCCAATTGCGCTTTGTTCCCACAATCGTCGATGTACCTACCTTGTTGTGATCCATATTCATCCTCATCAGCATTTGTACCATAACAAATATATATATACATATATACGGCACAAATTGTGCGCAAAGATAATTATAAATTATTATATTCTCACAAAGTACAATTATATTAAAAAAAAAAACAACTAGCGAATTAATGTGGCAGCTAATGCCGTTTTTATTAATTAATATTATCTACCGTGCACTTGTGTACAATTGTTTTTAAATATTCTATCGATGATTCCCGTAAGCTATTCGGAGCTTCCGTCCAAGATTGCTGCGATCGTTATAGTTATGCGTTTTTTTTTCTTTTTTTTCTTTCGATCAAGTGCGATCTCGTAATGAGACATCGCTCTATCGACTCCTGATATGCCAAAGTCTTTTTGTTTTTTTTGGTTTTCGTTTTTTTTGTTGTTCGTTCATAGCAAATAATTAGCCCTAAAAAATATCGGCGAACTATATTGACTATACGTTAGACCTTGCGCATTGCAAAACGTTAACATTATCACATATACAATGATTCATGATACATCATCGTAAACGTATCGTCGACGTAACCGGGGATGTGGACATGAATATATTTTTATTGTTTTTTGTTTTCGCTATAGTTCATTACAATTAATTCGATTATTGCTGGTGGACCATTCAAACGAAGAAAAAAAATCGAAAAAAAAAAAAGAAAAAATATCTCGTTACTTCGTGTGTGTGTTTTGAAGCGCGGCCTAATCCGTCATCCTTCAAAGGTGATAATGGATTTTTTAGGTTGTTCGTTTGAAAAATCAGGTCTTCGATGTTGTAACATTCGATGCCTTAAAGAAATATGTATATGAGGTGTTCCACCCCATTTCGAACGGTCAAAAAGTTTTGCATTCCCGAAAAAATTGAAATTTGGTCAAATTATTCAATTAGACGAAAAAAAGTAGTGTGAATTTTTTCAGATTTTTTGGATCGCATTTTTTTGAGTTTTTCAACATTTCAAAATTTTCTAAATAACGTTATATATTGAAAGCATACGATTAAACAGAAAAATGTTTCAGACAAAAAAGTTGCAGTTTTCCATAAACTTTGTGAAAACATTTTTCTTGGAATTTTTCGAGTTTAAAAAATGACCATTTTCATCAAAAATATACGAAAATAATTTTTTTCGGTCGGTATGTCACCTTCGATTTATCTCAAAAAATTCCTGAAAATACTCTGAAATGTGTAAAATACACACGTATTTTTTTTGTCATGGCTCGATTAGTTGTTCCAAAGCTATGCCTTGGTTTATTAATAATATTTTTAAAAGTTTTTTGAGAAAAATCAATTATTATGGAAAATCATAATCTCCCGAATTGTTTTTCTCAAATTTACAGATGAAAGAACATTAACAATAATAATATTAATGTTTTTGAGCTTATTGGATAATCGATAACGTAGATGAAACTCCATTGAACTCGTTCGAAAGCTACGCTCTATAATCACTCGTTCAAAAAATTCAATGATTAAGTGAATAATTTTCTGTCCTAACATCATATTTTTTTATTATTGTTGTGTAAATGAATCACAACGTAAGAACTGGGAAAAAGTGAAGCATAAACAGATCGTTTCGAGTTATTTATTTTTCCAGACTTGGTGAGTTACGAAGTCCGTGGCGAGCGAATATATTTTGCATTGGAGAATCCCATCCGGTCCTGGTATAATGCAAAGGTGTTTTTGGGTCTTCGGTACAGCTTTTACTCGCTTAAATCTCGATTCCATCTACGTTATCGATTATCTATGCTCCAATAACTCCAAAACATTTATATCATCATTGTAAATGTTCTTTCATCTGTAAATTTGAGAAAAGCAATTCGGGAGATTATGATTTTCCATAATAATGGATTTTTCTAAAAAAACTTTAATAAATATTATTAATAAACCAAGGCATAGCTTTGGAACAACTAATCGAGCCATGACAAAAAAAATACGTGTGTATTCTACACATTTCAGAGTATTTTCAGGAATTTTTTGAGATAAATCGAAGGTGACATACCGACCGAAAAAAATTATTTTCGTATATTTTTGATGAAAATGGTCATTTTTTGAACTCGAAAAATTCCAAGAAAAATGTTTTCACAAAGTTTATGGAAAACTGCAACTTTTTTGTCTGAAACATTTTTCTGTTTAATCGTATGCTTTCAACATATAACGTTATTTAGAAAATTTTGAAATGTTGAAAAACTCAAAAAAATGCGATCCAAAAAATCTGAAAAAATTCACACTACTTTTTTTCGTCTAATTGAATAATTTGACCAAATTTCAATTTTTTCGGGAATGCAAAACTTTTTGACCGTTCGAAATGGGGTGGAACACCTCATATATATATATTTTTTTTTTCGAAATATTCAAAAGTAAAATTTTACTTAAATTTTACATTTTACTTCCGAAGATTTCGACAAAAACATTATATATATTGACATTGCTGTCGGTTAATTTTTCGATGTCGCCACAGCCATACGCAGGTGATTATAAAAATGTTAAAGCCAATTAATCGTAAAAACTGATAACCGCATCTTCGTAGCCGTGCAATCACCGAAATTATCAAGTCCTCGTCGTTGAAACTTAAAGCGCAAATCTATCATCAGTTTTCTATCCTCGATGTTTATATATATATATATTTATATTAAATTGACTAGCGGACGATTCAATGAAATTTAGCATTCAAATTATGCTTCGATTCGTCATCTACCATTCCGTGTAATACACCTGTTTTTATCTTTTCTTTCGTCTTTCTATTATTGTATAAACGAAACTCCTTTGTTTTGTTTTTTTTTTTTAAGTCTATAGATAATATTTTTTCGTGGAAGATTCAAACAGTCCATCTATTCAGTCCAATGTTTAACAATTTCATCGGGCGTTATTTCGAGTCGTGTCTATAAATTCATGATACATCTCACAAACATCACTGAGCTCAAGATAAATTGACTCAATGATGGAAAAAAAATGATACGCTTTTCATTATTCTTCATCTTTGTCATTTTTTTTCTCTCTCTCTCTGTGGTTACATGTTTTATACGCAAATTCAGCACGCGTTGAAATGGAGTGTTATTTTTTTTTTTTTACAGTTTTTAACCTACCTAACAGTTTCATTAATCGTTGACATACTAAACAATTGTATTCTTCTAAATTTTACATGTTTAATTATCAGTTTCTATATAAAATGTTTTTTTTTTTTTTCGTCTTCCTTTTTCATCATTTCTAGTTTGAGCATACGTGTCCTGACATCAACTCGTTGGCAGTACAGGATTTAATATTCCCTTAGTGATGAAAATTGTTGAACCAATGTATAGTTTTTTTTTATCGTTCTGTCGGCCCCTCCCTCTCTCTCTCTCATTCTCTCATCCGAGGTATAAAGTACTGTATAAAAATGAGGGTTGTATAGGTGGGCTATCGGGTGCGGATCGACGTTCCGAATGTTCAATGGTCCGAAGGCTCAAAATTCCGAATATGCAATGTTCCGAACGTCGATGATTTCAACCGAGCCACGGTACCGACAGGTCATGGGGTCCGAACGGGCAAAGTCTCGAATGGTCATAGTTCCGAAAGAAAAAAATAATAATTCGAAATGCCATTGTATCGAAAGTACAATTTCCCCGAAGGTCCACGACAGCGACACGCCAATGTTCCGAATGGCAATGTTTCGACGGATCAAAATGTAGAAAACTTAGATATACATATATATATATGAGCGATTCCACGTGACTTCAGCCACTCAAAAAAAAAATTTTCCACAAATAATTTTAAAAAATTGAGCTATTTTTTTGCAATATATTCACCGAGTGCCGATTTTTTAAAATTTGTTTTGACGGTTTCATCGTTAATTAACGTTTTTTTGTATTTTTCCATTCAAATGGCTGTATCTTTGGCAGAATTTGACGTATTTACATTTGTAAAAAACGAAAATGTGCGTCTTTTTAAGGCCTTCCAGGAAAAAATTACTTTAGATTCTATTGAGCAAGTTGCACGTCCGTTTCAGGGCAAAATATGCAAAAATATTTTTTTTCTCAAAAAATGCATTTTTAATTTTTTTTTCAAAATTTCCGCAAATTCTGAATGCGAAAAAAGAATTTTTGGTATTTTTTATATCGTGGGACAGGTAATCGGTAATGCGTAATTTTACCGAATTTACTGATAATTTTACCGATACCCAAAGGAAAATTTGGGCGTGCCCAAAGGAAGATTTGGCTGCCCAAAGGAAATTTGGGCCTGCCCAAAGGAAATTTGGGCCTGCCCAAAGGAAATTTGGGCCTGCCCAAAGGAAATTTGGGCCTGCCCAAAGGAAATTTGGGCCTGCCCAAAGGAAATTTGGGCCTGCCCAAAGGATAATTTGGGCCTGCCCAAAGGATAATTTGGGCCTGCCCAAAGGAAATTTGGGCCTGCCCAAAGGATAATTTGGGCCTGCCCAAAGGATAATTTGGGCCTGCCCAAAGGAAATTTGGGCCTGCCCAAAGGAAATTTGGGCCTGCCCAAAGGATAATATGGGCCTGCCCAAAGGAAATTTGGGCCTGCCCAAAGGAAATTTGGGCCTGCCCAAAGGATAATTTGGGCCTGCCCAAAGGAAATTTGGGCCTGCCCAAAGGAAATTTGGGCCTGCCCAAAGGATAATTTGGGCCTGCCCAAAGGAAATTTGGGCCTGCCCAAAGGATAATTTAGGCCTGCCCAAAGGAAATTTGGGCCTGCCCAAAGGAAATTTGGGCCTGCCCAAAGGATAATTTGGGCCTGCCCAAAGGATAATTTGGGCCTGCCCAAAGGAAATTTGGGCCTGCCCAAAGGAAATTTGGGCCTGCCCAAAGGAAATTTGGGCCTGCCCAAAGGAAATTTGGGCCTGCCCAAAGGAAATTTGGGCCTGCCCAAAGGAAATTTGGGCCTGCCCAAAGGAAATTTGGGCCTGCCCAAAGGAAATTTGGGCCTGCCCAAAGGAAATTTGGGCCTGCCCAAAGGAAATTTGGGCCTGCCCAAAGGATAATTTGGGCCTGCCCAAAGGAAATTTGGGCCTGCCCAAAGGATAATTTGGGCCTGCCCAAAGAAAATTTGGGCCTGCCCAAAGGAAATTTGGGCCTGCCTGAAGGAAGATTTGGCTGCCCAAAGGATAATTTGGGCCTGCCCAAAGGAAATTTGGGCCTGCCCAAAGGATAATTTGGGCCTGCCCAAAGGATAATTTGGGCCTGCCCAAAGGAAATTTGGGCCTGCCCAAAGGAAATTTGGGCCTGCCCAAAGGAAATTTGGGCCTGCCCAAAGGATAATTTGGGCCTGCCCAAAGGAAATTTGGGCCTGCCCAAAGGAAATTTGGGCCTGCCCAAAGGATAATTTGGGCCTGCCTAAAGGATAATTTGGGCCTGCCCAAAGGAAATTTGGGCCTGCCCAAAGGATAATTTGGGCCTGCCCAAAGGAAATTTGGGCCTGCCCAAAGGAAATTTGGGCCTGCCCAAAGGAAATTTGGGCCTTCCCAAAGGAAATTTGGGCCTGCCCAAAGGATAATTTGGGCCTGCCCAAAGGAAATTTGGGCCTGCCCAAAGGAAATTTGGGCCTGCCCACATGAAATTTGGGCCTGCCCAAAGGATAATTTGGGCCTGCCCAAAGGATAATTTGGGCCTGCCCAAAGGAAATTTGGGCCTGCCCAAAGGAAATTTGGGCCTGCCCAAAGGAAATTTGGGCCTGCCCAAAGGAAATTTGGGCCTGCCCAAAGGAAATTTGGGCCTGCCCAAAGGAAATTTGGGCCTGCCCAAAGGAAATTTGGGTTGCCTAAAGAATAATTTGGGCCAACCCAAATGGACATTTGGGCTACCCCTCCGCAGAGTGCGCCGATAGGATAGGATATAAAATTTTAATATTGTAATTACCGATTACCGGTCCCACGATATAAAGAATACCAAAAATTCTTTTTTCGTATTCCGAATTTGGGGAAATTTAAAACAAAAATTCAAAATGCATTTTTCGAGAAAAAAAATATTTTTACATTTTTTGCCCTGAAACGGACGTTCAACTTGCTCAATAAAATCTAGAGTAACTTTTTTCTGAAAAGCCATAAAAAACGCACATTTTTGTTTTTTACAAATGTAAATACGTCAAATCCTGCCAAAGATACAGCCATTTGAATGGAAAAATACAAAAAAACGTTAATTAACGATAAAACCGTCAAAAAAATTTAAAAGAAATCGGCACTCGGTGAATATATTGCAAAAAAATAGCTCAATTTTTTTAAATTATTTGTGGAAATTTTTTTTTTTTGAGTGGCTGAAGTCACGTGGAATCGCTCATATATAAATAGAGGTATAGCGGGCGTAAGGATTGTAGAAGCTGCAATCTTCACGCGGTTGAACGAGCTGCTACGTCCACTATACCTATATACACACGTTTTCTAGATTTTCATCGTTCGGGACATTGACATTCGAAGTTTCGTCGTGTCGGAACATTTATTTTCGTAACATTTCGATTCGGATTCATCGACCTGTCGGACATTCGAACGTTCCGGGGGTTTTGTAAATTTCGCTACATCATCCGGTCGAAACGAGAAAAAAATTCCGCAGATTTTTTATTTTCAAGAAAATTCAAGTTCGAATGAAAAAAAAATTCGGAATTTTGAAACCGTCGGATCATTGAACATTTGGAACTTGTATCCGCAACCGGGCTATCGTCCATAAATTACCACTGGGTTGTTCTCTATTTTATCTGAACTTAATAATTATGTATATGTCATGTATACTCATTAATTTTGTATTGTTTTTCGTTTAAAAAATTTCTTGTTTTTTTTTCATTCCTTTCGGACAAATATGAAAGTTTATTTAATTTTCAGATCAACGTTCGAGACACACAAACACACACTCTTCTTAATGCTCGCGTTTACGTTGGTTGTTTCGATTTGTCTCGATCGTCGGTGTCTACAATGAGAAAATGAAAAATTTTTGTATCCAGATGAAAAATTCAGTCGATCAACTGGACAAATGTGGAAAATACGAAGTCTTACGGTATCGAACATCAGATTCCAATATCAATTCTTCGTATGCAACCGCTGCGACCATTATTTTATTTTTTTTTTCACAGCGTTGGACCTCAAAATAAGATTTTCGATAAAAATCAGATTACGTTTTTTTTTATCGTTGATTTCGGTTCACTCGTGAGATTTATTTTATTTTTTTCAATTTGCGACACAATTCCCAAAGAGATGAAGATATTTTTTTTTTGTTCCTGAGTCAGTTACGCAAAACTACGCGATTCGACTTCGACAAATTCTCATTCGTTTAAATTATTTATCAATATCGATATTTTGGGTTTTTTTTGTGTCTTTCCAGAAAATTTTAGCGAATCGGTGGTGGCTTCAATCGAATTACGTTCCATGAGAACAATCGCGTTAAGAGTGGCTCTTTTTGTATCGTAACGATTTAACGATACAATATGAAGGCTCGTGTGTTTCGATGAAGAAACAAAAAAAAGAAAAATAAATAAATTAATTAAATTAAATCAAATTAAATTACTGAATAATTTTTATTTTAATACTAAATAAGACGAGATCTCATCCGCCCACACTCGCAAACATACACACGCACACAATTCTATAATGTCTATGCTGCACAAAATTCTCTCTCTTCTTTAGATTGCGATGAAGGGGTGGAGAAAAAAAAATAAATTAAAAAAAAAATAGTTCGGTCAATCGTCGATATTGCAATAGGGTAAAAACATTACGACGATGTTTTTTTCACCTGGGATTGTGACTCTTCGTATGGTGTATTATAATCCGTTCGAGGCTGTGTGCGATCGTTGCGAGATGTCGTTTTTTTCTTTATTTCATTTTTTTTTTGTTTTTTGTTTTTCAAAATTATTATTTTCAATATTTCGCGAGAGACGTACATAATCGACGAATTCTCGAAGAAATACGTACGGGTTTGGAAAAAAGGTGTATACCGCGTTTATTCCATCGGATCTCCGGCATTTTCGAATATGGTCGCATGTGGTTTACTTCCGGTCGGCCAAAGAAAGCCCCCCACGCTACCAGGCGGTAGATAAGACGCCCCTCCACCCAACCCAACCTGGCATATCATATCACATCTTTCATTAATTCATCATCATTTTCTATATCTCTTTATTTATTTCTTTTGTCTACATCTATACGGGGCGGGACGCCTCGAATCATCGGATTGAAACCCTTCTGTCTTCCAATGTGGTCGATAATTTGTTTTTTTTTTTTTTTTTTTTTTTTTTTGGTATTTTTTGGATCCTACGACATGATTCATTCTTTTAAATATTTTTTTCTCCCCTTACCCGACTTTTATTTTTTTTATTGAGTGGCAACTCCGATTGTGACAATTTTTAATTGCATGACAAATTTCTTTAACAGACGATTTATCGAAATTGAGAAACTTTTTTTGCATAAAGTTGGAGCGGGCATTATTTTTTACTATATTTTTGATAAATTTCAATCGTTCATTTTTTAAGATTTTATTAAACGGGACATTATTTTTTAATATATTTTTGATAAATTTCAATCGTGCAAAAATTCGGTTTTTTCTTCGAAATATCGATACATGACAGTGGTGTCCTATCTAGAACAAAATGAAAAATCTATCTTGCTAAAAGAATTGATATTTCGATTATTTTCTATGGAAAATCATAATTATAATAATAATTATTTTTTTTTATTTTTTTCATAAAAAATGATCAAGAAATCGTTACCTCTTGATAAAAAAAAAAGACAAAAGAGGGTGTGGCGAGAGAAAGAGGGGTCTAAAAAATCATTAAAAAAAGTAATAATGTCGTAGGATGCAAAATATACTAAAAAAATCATGGACCACATCGGGAGATTGAATGGATTTTCATTCGGTGATTTTGGGCGTCCCACCCCATATATATATATAATTTTACGTTTTTTTTTCTTCCACTAGACTACTACGATAATCCAATTAATTCGACGATCTAATGGGCATGCCGGATGTGCGGGGTAAGACGCAGCCGTGTCGCGCAAAAATATTTTTCGTTATCGCGATGTTAAGCCAAAAATTGTCGTTGATAATAATAATTATAAATAATGCGGTTGGAGTTGGGAAAAAAAATCACGGTACCCGACTCATCGAAATCAGTGGATCGGGAATTGCAATATGATCGAGATTCGATAAGTCGGTGGCGTCTCGAAGATTCGAATTTTCAATGTTTCGACAGTCTAAAATTTCATTTTCATTTCCAAAAAAAATGAAAATCGTTTTTATTTTGTATTTTTTAGGTTTTTTGGGTATAATTTATTTACAAAATTTAAACAACATTTACTGATATTTTTTTATCACATTTCTTTTCCCGACCTTTTTCGTAAAAAAATTAAAATACTTAAATGATTTTAAAAACTTTCGAATGAATTCAAGCAATGCAGACGGTAAATTTGGAAATTAAAAAAAGGAATGAAAAAATGTCGAACTTGATGACCCTTCGAAACATTGAAAGATTCGAAACTTCCGAGACGCCCCATTCCAATGGGTCCGGGGCAAATGAGAGGTTCTTTTGTCACTTATCAACACGACCGATTAACGAAAAATAATCATTTATTACATATATCACGTGAAAACAAATAAATAATAATAGGAACAAATCGCAGGTACATACTACGTAGATTCATCGACATTAAAAGCTATTAAAAAATAATAATAATAATAATAATAATATTCATTGTTTGTTGATGCTCGCGACAACGCGGGAAAATCAACAATCGATTGTCCTCCACGATTAACATGTAAAATGAACAAAATAATTAACAAAAACGAAATAAAGCGGGGAAAAAAAATCAAAAACAAAGAAACCAAAAAAAAAGTGTTGCGCTTATTCTAACGTAAAATCGTACAACGAATCATAAACTTCCAACGTCATCGTACGATATAAACGCAATAGTGTACAAAAAAATTTACCCTCAGTCTGGAAACTTTTTTTTTTTTTGCACCTTCAGTCTGTAAACGTGGGCATCATGACGTTTTTCAAAATGTTAAAATGGTGCATCGAAAAATCTGAAAAAATTTACGAAGCTTCTTCGAGCCTTGAATTTCAAGTCTGCAATTATAAAATTTCGAAAAAATACGATTTTTTTACACATATATATTTTTTATACAAAATATAACGAACGATGATATAAATATCGGACGAAAACGACCCCAGGTTTCCAGACCAAGAGTTAAAAAAATAATAAAAGTTAAAAAAAATCGGGTTTGTGCCACAAAATTTGAACAATTTAATATTTTTGTCGTATATCTCAGGCTGCTAGACCAGCTAATCGATCGCATATTTATACATATTTTTCCTTTCTCTTTTATCTTTCATGTTCATGCCAATTTCTATAAAGCTGCATGCTTCGACTATTAAAAAAAATAATAAGAAAATAAAAAAAATTATCATTTCAAAAAATCGTCCGCTAATCGTAATTTATCTCAATCACGAGATTACCTGTTGACTCCATAGGAGCGTTCTCTCGGCCAATTGACAATCGGCCGCCAGTCTAGACGGTAGACTTTTCCATCGTTCCTCATCGCGTTCGCGATCTCTGTCGTAATCCGTGTCGCCGTGTTGCTGTTGCTGTTGTTGTTGCGACAACGGTGGAACAATTTGCGTTCGTTGAGCCAATTTGTAACTGTCCTGACGTGGCACGTGATCACCGCGTCTGACTGTCGTGACGCTGGTGCTGCTGCTGCTGTTGCTGTTGCACAAAAGTCCCGATCCCATTGGCGTCGGACTTCCCCCACCGCCTCTGTGTCTGTGATAAAGATTTCTCTTCTGTTGCAACATTCGTTGCTGGACCATCAGTTGCAGTTGCATACCCGTGTCGCCTCGCATTTTGAATTGTTGTTGACTCGGTGACGTCGATGTTGGTCGAAGATGCACGAGATCCATGTGACCTCTCGCTTTTCCGGAATCTGATCGATTATCATCGATAAAAAATACAAAAAAAAAAAATAGTAATAATATAAATAAAAATATTTAAAAAACAATAATAATAAAGTATGAGAAATAATTTTGCAATTTTTTAATTTTGCGCTCGCAAAAATTACTTTCGTCTTTGAACTTCGCAACAACTTCGAGACGAAAAAAAAGCTAGGAAAAATATTTGAAGGACCGTTGAAAAACTCATGAATAAAATTGGATCGATCGATGATTTTTTTCAAATAATATTTCTTATCGTTAAGCACTTGGATATCGTGTAGAGGATTGAAGAAAATTATGAACTAAATCGATTTTTTTCTCGATATTTTATATATATATATACTTTTTGATTTCTAGCTTTCTTTTATTTTGTCAAACAGGAAGTAGTCCTTTTTTTTAAATTTAATTTCTTAGTATTTTATCGCGAAATAAAAATTTAAAAAATATTGATTTTCTGTTTGGACTAATTGAAAGCTATTAAAATCTAGCTTCTATCGTAAAAAGATATTTTTCAGGCATTGCGCATGTCCGAATATTTTTTTCAGAAAGCTGAGAAAATTTGAGAGATGATGATTCAAAAATTCAATGAGAAACCAAATTTTCGTTTTTTCTATCTAAAATTTATAAATTCTTCTTTAAGGTAGTATCCTAAGATATACCATCTCCTGGTTGAGGTACGTAGGACTTTGATGTGGCAACGTCGCGTATTATGATGTCGATTAGAGCGAGAGAGAGAGAGAAGATGGGAAACAAACGCACAACGTTGCCATCTCTACTGGATCACGACCAACTCTTGATATAAACTGTATTTTCCCAATATTTATTTGCTTATTATTATCATCACAGTCTCCTGATCTCTACTGTCAAGTGCCCAAAATGTTCTCCGAATATTCAACTTGCAGCTTAAGTGTTTTCATTAAAATCTGACGAGGACTTTTTGTATTATATCAAATTGAGCGTGATTTTCCATAAGGCTCCATGTCAAACATGTGAAAATAAAAGTGTTGATATATTTTTTCTCGCGCTCCGGAAAGCCATAAAAATTTAACTGAACCTTTTTCTTATCGATAAGTATGGCATACTTATCGTTTCATGAAAATCTGACGAGGAACCTTAATTCTCATCAGCTATCGATCATTTGAGATTTTCATCTTTCACATAGAAATGCAATGTCTCGACTACTTCCAATATCCCGCAGAACAAAAAATGTTCAATCGAACCTTGAATGCTGCGCTGTTTGGCCGGTCTGTCACCCGCGCTCGCCTGCTGACAGAACATCAATCTCGAGCCTCCGTCGGAGGCTCGTCGTCCTTGACCGGCCCGCGACAATCTCGCGGCGATCGGCGACGGACTTTTCGGCGGTGGTGGCGTGCACGACGGCAAACTGCTCGTGAAACATCCGTTTATCGTGAAATCGGGTGGACAACCACTGTCGAAACTCGATTCGAATATTTCGGACGACGAACTGCCGCTGCCCACGGCTCCGAACACGCTCGTGCGCAACGGACGATCGATCGGATCCAATATCGGACTGTCGAAATGATGTTGCTGATAATCGGTCAAACGACGATTTACTATTTGACTGTCGATGCGTTGGCTTATATCCCGATCCAATCCCAATCTGTGTTCCTGAAGTTTTATCTGTGCCTCCCGCAATTCGTCACCGGACGGGCCCTCGTCGAAATCGCCCTCGGCGCTGCAACAACCCTCGTCCGTCGACGAACTCGTCGAACTGAAACGTTTGCCACCGGCTCGTCCCACGGTTTCGTCTCTCACTCTAAGCAACAACAACAACAACAAAAATATTCAAAACAACGTTCCGACAATTTATTCAATTATTCATTTCAATTCAATTCAATTCAAAACAATTTATTCGTTTGATTTTTCAGATCAACCCTTCGAGGTCACACACGTTCTGTGAAAAATTTTTGTAAAATGTAAAATTCGATAAAAAATATATTTTTTTATCGAATTTTACATTTTACAAAATATATTTTTTTATCAAATTTTCAAAATGTCGAGAAAAAAATCATCGAGGCGTCCGCACGTGAAATTTTTTTCTTTTTACTAAAAAAAAATCAGATCTTTTACAATTTTTAAGTTTTCGAATTTTTTGTATTTATTTTCTTTAGGTTCTTTTTGGCTCGAAATTGCGCTTGGGGTTATTTTTTGACTCTTAGTGACCTCGAAGGGTTAAACTCATTTTATTTTATTTATTTATCTATCAATTTTTTCAATCGAATTTGATTTTTAGCGTTTAGTGGAGGTTGGCAAAAAATCTTGTTTTCTCGTATTATTTTCGTTTGAAACAATTTTTCGGTTTTCCATTTGACTACTGAAACCCAGTTTTGTGTGGATTTTTTTCGAGGGGGGAGGGATTTATGTTGTGAATAAATTGATTGGACGCTATCGATAATGACGCATCTGGGAATGTCGATCTACCGATTTAGCCGATCATGAGGGAAGGTCTCGGTTCCACGACGTTATTATAACACGACAAAAAAAAAAAAAAAAAAAAAAACCTTCCTAATGTATTTTTCTCGATAAAAGAAGAAGCGGCGACGACGGCAGAGCGGGCAAGAGCGAGGAAAATCGACGATAAAAACAAAAAGATTAAAAAACTAAAAATAGAGGAAAATAAAAAATAAATAAAAAACAAATAAAAAAAAACAAACGTAGGAAATGTTACAAAGCAGGTTTTGAAAATAAGAGTTACCAAAAACTGAAAGGGACTGGGCCACACGGCTCACGCCCTCATCGTCCAATCCAACCTATCCCCGATAAAAACGTTGAATTTTTTGTTCCGCATCGCATTCGACGGTCAATAACCATCAACGTCCGACTAAGCTATCGCTGCAAATGAAAATCAAATTAATTCAAGTGCGAGGAGAACGATCGCGGGATTGGTGTGTGCGTGTGCGTTGTGTTTTCGACGGTAATTAGGCGCTGGGATTGAAAGTTCAAAAGCGAGTTTTAATATGCACGCGCGTTTCCCGGCCCCCGAGTTTGGTCGTTAAAAAAATTTCGAAATAACGACAAATTTTTACCTCGACTTGAATTTTTCGTCCTTCGATCGGCCAACCGGTGGCCAACAACTGTTGCTCGTTGCGTTTCCACTGCGATGCTGCTTCAATCTCTCCAGCAATAAAAAATATATTGCCGCGTGATGATCGTAACTGTTGTTTTTCAACGACTGCACAAAACGAAATATCACAATTTTAATGACAATAAAAAAGCAATCAATGATTATTTGATTTTTTCCCGAAGCTCTGGCGAATTTTGACGTAATTTTTATTTTCCCACGATTTAATTGTCAAATAAAATCGTCGATTGTGATTTCGTTCATCGACTCTTCGTGGGTTAATCGAGCGAAAAATTACATAATCAATATGAAATTATTTTTAAAAGAAGTGAAAAAAAAATGAAAATATTTTGTTGCCTTTATAATAAAATCGGTAATGTAGAACTCTATTGAACTTGAATCAAGAGCTGAATGTAAGAAGTAGCTTGAGATTAAGAATGTAGTTTGACAAAAAAATTGGGTCGCGAGTCGCCAAAAAGTTTCGTAAAAAATAAAACCGTAAGAAATAAAAATCGGTAAAAAAAAATCAGGATGAAAAATTATTATTATTTCGTTGTAGTATTTTCTAAGACCGAACTTACGTCTTTGGTGCGAGTTACGTCTATTCCTAAACTGTGCATTAGCCTGAGAATTTGTTCGTTGGGTTCTTGAAGCGCGGACGGTGGATTTGGAATAATCGTTGGAAAAACATCGCCGGACGATACCATCCATCGATGCCTTTTTATTTGCGGAATTGTGTATCTCTTGCCCGGTTCCAGTACCAACATTTTTCGTATTAGACTTTCGCAATCTGATTGAACGAGATGATTATGGATTTTTATTGATTTATTTATTTATTTATTTATTTATTTATATTTATTATCAAGACGAAAATAATTTAAAAAATCAACAAAAGTCGCAGCTGAACTTACCCGTGCTCATGAAATAGGGAATGCGAAATCGTCCGCTGAGAACACGATCTCTCAGCGACTGTAGAGTTGAACCGTCGAAGGGCAAAGCACCGCAAACCAGCACGTAAAGAACGACACCGAGACTCTGCGAATTTTACGAATGAATTATCAAAACTATGAAAGATAGATAAGAGGAGAAAAAAAGGAACTGGTCAAGTGCTAGTTTGACTCAAAGAAGAAGGCTCGAAAATTCCGAATATGCAATGTTTCGACCGTCAAATATTTCGACCGGGCCACGGTACCGACAGCTCATGGAGTCCGAACGGGCAAAGTCTTGAATGGTCATAGTTCCGAAAACAAAAATAATAATTCGAAATGCCATTGTATCGAAAGTACAATTTCCCCGAAGGTCCACGACAGCGACACGCCAATGTTCCGAATGGCAATGTTTCGACGGATCAAAATGCAGAAAACTTAGATATACATATATATAGGTATAGTGGGCGTAAGGATTGCAGAAGCTGCAATCTTCACGCGGTTGAACGAGCTGCTACGCCCGCTATACCTATATACACACGTTTTCCAGATTTTCATCGTTCGGGACATTGACATTCGAAGTTTTGTCGTGTCGGAACATTTATTTTCGTAACATTTCGGATTCGGATTCATCGACCTGTCGGACATTCGAACATTCCGGGGGTTTTGTAAATTTCGCTCCATCATCCGGTCGAAACGAAAAAAAAATTCCGAAGATTTTTATTTTCGAGAAGATTTAAGTTCGAATGAAAAAAAAATCGGAATTCTGAAACCGTCGGATCATTGAACATTCGGAACTTGTGTGCGGATCGGTTGATGATTTTTTTTTCGAGAAAACTCACCCAAACGTCGATCTCGGGACCGGCATAATGTTTGCCACGAAAAACTTCGGGCGCGGCGTAAGGCGGGCTGCCGCACCACGTGCTGAGCCTCTCGCCGGGTACGAATCTGTTGCTGAAACCAAAGTCGGCGATTTTAACGTTCATCTGCGCATCGAGCAACAGATTCTCGGCCTTCAAGTCGCGATGAGCGACCCCGGTGCCGTGACAATATTCAACCGCCGACAAAATCTGGGCGAATGTGGAACGCGCTCGGGATTCACCCATTCGTCCGAATCTGGCTATGTAATCGAATATTTCGCCCTTATTCGCGTACTCGCAAACCTGTGGAAAAACAAAAAATTCATTAAAACAATCGTCGATCATTGTACGATCTTATAAACCTTAAATCACGAGTAAAAAATGAATCTCGTGCAAAAAACAGTTTTTTAGCCTAATTCGGGGTCGCTAAAGACGAAAATGACTTTCCTCATTCCTAAAAACGCTATTTTTCCAAATAAGCGTTTTTAGAAAATTAATAATGAAATAATAATAACAATGAGATAACTTTTCCCCTGTTATCATCGAAACCTGTGAAACAAAATAATTTCCAACTGAAAAGAGTAAATAAACATTTGTAATTTTCGAAAACGCTTGAAAAATCGACTTTCTTCAAATTTCAGCAATTTCCGCAATTCAAAGAATACAATTCCAGTCGATAACTAGATAAAGGAGGTCGGAAAAACATGTTTTTCGCTGAGATCGCGAAAACGCTTGTTTGGAAAAATCATTGAGTGTCATTTTCTTTTTTTATCGGTGACCTCAAATTATTCTGTGCTACATTTTTTTTATTAGGTTCTCGCGGAAAAGGGAAATTTTTTAAGTTCGTGTCATCATTACTCACCATGTAAATCATATTTTTCGTTTCCATAACTTGATACAATTTAACGATATGAGGATGTTCCAATTGCTTCATTATTTCCACCTCTCGATAAACTTTTTCCAAATTTGTCGAATCCAATTGTGTCTTGTCGATTATTTTTATAGCCACCTGTTGGATTAACGTTAATCACGTTAAACGAGAGACCGTCCATCTTGATCGCGACGATGTTTTTTTCGTTTTTTTTTTTTAAGGGTCGAAATTCAAAACGACCAAAATTCAGACCACGCGCAACGCTTCGAAGGGGCAGAATTCAGAACATGTATGTATATATATTAAGGTTAAAAAAAATATTAACATTACAAAAAAATATTCTCAACATTTCAAGTCTCTATCGCAATTCTTATTTCAATTTTTGCAACCAAATTGACCTCACGAAAGTTTGCAATTTTACCGAAAATCTTTGAAACGGCGTCGATAACACCACAACGAAATTTTTCAATGTTGTGTCAATCCTTTGAATTTTCTCAACAAAAAATTGAAACAAAATAAATATCAAATAAAAATCAATACATTTTTTTCTTCCCGGGCAAATGCTGGCCAAACAACGCTATATAGCCCAAAAGTTTACACGAACAATGTTGTGGAGAATTAAATTTTCTACAAAAAAACTCCTGAACGGCATGTATCTAACATTGATAGTTAACGCGTGGGAAAGCTCGAAAGTCGGGCAATGTGAATTTTCGTTCGTTATGAATTTCGTGCCCTACTCGTTATTTTTTTGTTCTTTCCCTCTTCCTCTCTTTCTCTCTCTCTTTCTCTCTGTCTCCATGAATTTGCCAGAGCTCAATTACCTCGGTCTTCGTAATCCGATGCCTGGCCAATTTAACGACGGCAAAGTTACCTTTGCCGATCGTGCCTTCGATGTCGTAGAAACCCACGCGTATCTGCTTCTTGCTGCCACCCTGGCCACTCGTGACCGTATCCATTTTTGTCATCAATTCGATCGAATGACCGTCGTGCCGTCGATTATCGTCAATCCCCGATCACCGATTCTCAATTGGCCTTCCTCGTCCCTCTCCTCATAATCATCTAAAATAGACAAACAAACAAAAAAAAAACTTTAAAATAAAAAAACAACCATTCATCGAGATAACGAGAAAACTCGTGAGCGATAACACCGCACAAACCACACAAATATAGAAGGTATGAACCGTGTGTAAGGGGGGAGTAAGGTTAATTCGATACCAAAAAAAAATCATATCCGCGATAATTTTTTTTGACAACACAGTTGATTTATATTCATTTCTATAATTACAGCATAATAAAGTAACATTTGAAGAATGTTCTATGAAATTATCATCAATTTTCATGAATAAATGAGCCATTGACAGCGAATCTCCGCGGGCGTCTAAAAAAAGTTTCATTTTTTGTTTTTTGCCCCTCATAACTCATCACTGGATCATCCGAAATGAAAAAACCCGAAATGATTTTATTAGTTGATAAGTTTATGCAGTTGACAACGTCGAGCCTTGTTTTTTTAATTGATTTTTCAATTTTTCACAGCACTTGGAAGTCAAAATACTGATTCATCATCGAAATCTTTTTTTCAGTATTTTGACTTCCAAGTGCTGTGAAAAATTGCAAAAAGCAATCTAATCAAAAAAAACTCGACGTTGTTATCTGCAGAAACTTATCAACTGATAGAATCATTACGGTTTTTTTATTTCAGATGATCCATTGATGAGTTGTGAGGCTCAATTCTTCATAAAAATTGATGAAAATTTCATAGAACATTTTCCAAACGTTACTTTATCAAATGGTAATTATATAAATAAATATATATGTATCAAGTGTGTCGTAAAAAAAAAAATATCGAAAACATGCTGTTTTTTTTTGTATCGAATTGAACCTTACTCGCCCCTTAATAACCAACCGCGACGAACAAGCGATAACGTTTCGAATACTGACACACAACTCACAAAACTCACAATTCCAACATTCATCCAATTTTTTTTTTATTCACCATGTCCATGCTTCTTTCATATATTTAGAATTTAGATCGGCGAGCGATATTGGGCCACGAGTTTGATGGATTAACGACAAATAAAAAAAATAAAAAAATGAAAAAAAAGTAACGCACCGCGAAGCGAAAAAAAACAGATAAATTTGAAAAGAGGAAGAAAAAGAGATGATGAAAAAATGAATTTAAAAAAAAATGGAAAAAAATGGAGAAAAAACGAGCAATACGTTGTCGACCGGCGTGCGTCACTGCTTACGCAGATCGTGAAATATCTCATTCTTTTTGCAACTCTTTTTCACACACGCATATCTCACACACAACCAAACCGTGTGGCAATATATACATATATATATCCGTTAGCGGCTCGAGAGACTATCCTCGCTCGTTCGAGCATTGTTCGCGTCATTGGAACAATTTTTTTTAATTGTTAAACATTTTTTTTATCGTCTTGTCATTAACGCTAAACGACCGGCGTGTTGTTACATTCGTGTGGTTACATTCAAACACACGCACACGCACGTTGTTTTAACACAAACGTGTTAAACCCTTAATATATATATTTTTTTTTTATTAAAAACATTTTTTAAGTGAATACTTCTCAAACGACACAGGATCGGTTCGCGTTGTAGGACGGGACAAGAGAATGAAGGAATGAAAGAAGAGAGAGAGAGGGGAAGAGAATGATGCGCGAGCCGTGTGTGTGCGAGTGAGAGCGAGCGAGTCGCCCCCCAGCCAGCCGCGTGCAGGCCGGACGAGAGAATGAAGGAATCGGGGAAGAGAGAGAGAGAGAATAATACGTGAGCCGTGTGTGTGTGCGAGTGAGAGCGAGCGAGTCAGTGCAGAGAGGGGGCAGGATCGCGTGCCTCGTCATCGGCACTATACCCGGAGTATACGTGTGTTAGTACGGAGAGACTTCGGCTATCACAATCCAATCGTAACGATCGTTCATCTGTCAAATTCCTAAAATCACGATAATCACACAAACACACAAAAATAAATTATGAAAAATGAAAAGCTGAACAAAAATGATTTTCATTTCTTTTGCATTAAGGGGCGGGTAAGTGCTGGAGCGTAAAAAAAAACACTTTTTTGCGATTTTTTTTCATCAATACGTATAGAGATAATTCATTCAAACCTTTCACACATCATTGAGTATCATTTCGATAAAATTCTGTGATTGTTTCATGCGAAAATATCGAAGAACAAGCCGGTGACAAAGCTTTTCCAACAATGTCTTTGGAAAAAAAACTATTTGTGGTGTTAACTGTATCTCAGCTGAAAATTATCTGAAATCAACGATCATCTAAATTTAGTCAAAGTTTTTACAGAATGTACATTTTTTTAACTCATCGGTATTTGACCCGATCTATCCGTATACTCAGCTACGAAAAAAAACTAATACGGCACGAGTTTGGTTACACACTTGTCCTTAAACGTCGTGACAGTCGTTACATTTCAACGAGATAACAAACACACGAGTCGCGCGTTGCCAATTTGCACAACTGGTTGCGTTGTTTATTTTTTAATTTTACAAACGAGGGAACCGATTGCCGCCTATACATTTTTTTCATCTTCTTCTATATCTTTTTCTTTGGTTTTTTTTCTTTTCCTTTTAGGTTTTTCACGGCTTTTCTTTTTCTTTTCTTTGTTCGTCACGCGAGCGACGACGACGATAAACGCGGTCGCGACACGCGCATTTTCTATTCGGTACCTGAATTATCATTATTATCATTATTATTTTCATCTCGGTAGAAATTATTATTATTTTTTTTCTCGTTGATAGAAATTATTATTATTATTATTATTATTATTATTATTATTATTATCATTATCATCATCATCATCATCATCATCATCATTTCTTTTTCCATCTCGGTAGAAATTATTATTAGTTTTTTTTTTCGTTACCCGGTGTCAGAGGGAAGCGCGTCATCATCGCGCACGGGTCGATGAAAGGCAAAGGACCTCGTTAAATAGATTTTCCGTTCGACGAAACACAACGAAGGTGTCGTATAGCGTTACACGAGAGAAAGAGGTAGAGAGAGGGAGAGAGAGAGAGAGAGAGAGAGAGAGAGAGAGAGAGAGAGAGAGAGAGAGAGAGAGAGAGAGAGAGAGATTGGTCGTGTCGGATGTCCAATGTGTTTATGTGATTAACATATTATTTTTCATTTTCGATCGCCGCCCACGTTTTTTCCGGCGGAAATTCACAAATCAATCATACGTAAATATATATTCATTAGGGTGGTCCTTGAAAAAAAATATTCACGTTCTCCACCTTCCACATAATACAAAATTATGAAAAACTAATTTCCGTATTTCTTTCCCGATTTTACATCCATTGACTTGATTTGGCCTGATTTGGTAGGAAAGTTTGAAAAATGTTTTTTTTTTATTATTTATTTTTTCGCCAACTCCAAATTTTTGTGCAATCACCAAAATTTTTTTTTGTTACTTCCTGAAGATCATTTTTCACGATATATGTATATTTTTTCTTCTAGTTATTTTTACCGGCTGCGTGACGCCTAAAAACAATTCAATATCGATTTTAATTTTTTTTTCTTAAGGTTATGTTTGCAGTTCAGCTGGAAAAATGTTTTCGTATGTTTTTCGTTATATTTTACTGCAATATACTTTTTTTTCTTTTCATTTCCAGCTTATTTGTACTTTAAATCGGAATTACGACACAAGTCATTTTAAATCAATTTTTTTTATTTCAAACTTTTCTATTTCATTGCCTTGACAAACCAAGACGATGACAGAAAAATCGAAAAAAATAATAAATACGAAAATTAGTTTCTTTTTTTTTCATATTTTCAAACCATACGGAGTGGAGAACTTGAATATTTCCTTGAGAGTCAAATAAGGATCGCCCTAATAGATATATTATACATATATATTTGGGAGGTGTTAATATTGAGATAGGTCAGGGTGACTTTGGGGAACATTTTCTTAGTTTGGAACCTATTTCGAGAGAATTGGATAAAATTTGCTAACGAGATTCGTTTCCCATCGGTTTTTTCAAGTGTTCAAAGGTTTGAACCAAAGAGACGTTTGATATTTAGCAACGAGTGCGACAGAGACAGCGCCATAGGCGCACGCGGCGGCGGAGCGAGAGAGAACGACATCCAAACTATTTGGATCTCGCGTCTCAACGACTCGATCGTGCAGTGTCCGGCAAAGCTGCAACAAGTACAATTCCGCGTGAGTGCGTTACGTCGCGATAAAGATAAAAAAAAAACAACAACAGATCGTTGTTGTCATTTTTGTGGATGCCATTCGTGTCTACGACGCGAAAGTTATACCAACCGTTTGTGTTAACGAGTAAGAACGAGACGAAGCGATTACAATGCCTCGGGTAAAAAAATAAATTGTTTTCAAATCATTATCGATTTTTAACGACGCGTGTTCGAAGGTCGATACGTATTTAACCCCGTCGTACTATATTTCAGTGACACACCGTCATCACACACTGCTCGCCCCCCCCCCCACCCCCCAAAGGTTGTGTTGTCGATGTTAGCGTCAAAAAAGCATTTGAGACCGAGTTTCCTAAAAGAAGGAGCGAAGGTTAGAACAAAGAAGAAATGAAAGAAAACGTTTAAAGCCCCCCCCCCTCTCGCCCTATGGAATTTATATATGTATATGCGATAACGACAAAGAGCTGAGATGAAAAAAACAAAAAACAAAAACAACAACAGTTTAACGCTGCACACTGTTGAAAAAAAATCCACGAGAAGTAAATTTCACGACGAATTTTCGTGACAATCGTCGTACAGCTCAACAGTCGAATGCTCGATGGCCGTCGTCGTGAAAAGTTTTGTGACAAAAGCCGATCAAACATTATTTGTTGACAAAACTGCATAATTCACCGATGTTCAACGTCAATCGACTAATCGCAAAACGTCACATGCGATTACATCGACACAATCATCGTCGCACGATTATTATTGCTTCAAAACAAAAATTAAAAAAAAAAAAAAAACGAGTCTAAACACACGTTTGGTGTCTCACCGGAAAATGGTCGAAGTAAGTGCGTTCGGCACCGCGTTGCCATCGGCGTGATGAAAATTTTTTTGTTTTCTTTTTATTTTTTATTTTTGCGGTTCGTAAAACTCGTTTGACCGTGACGTAGTTTTTTTTTATTTTGTTAAATATGTATTTTTTATTGTTCGATGAAAATCGAACGATATATTATCTTTGTGACGGTTGTCATGACGATGCCCGGCTCGCACGGCGGTTCGATACCGACTAAACGTCGGCCATGTTGCCCACCCTCAACCCCGGTCGGACAGGTCTGTGCACGTCTCTGCTTCGTTCTCTCTCTCTCTCTCTTTCTCCCTCGCTCTATCGCGCTCTCGCTCCCTCTCTCTCTCTCTTTCACGCGCCGCTACTCCGCGACGCCCGACTCCGTCCAACTCCGTCTGGCCCGAGAACACCCGAGCGCCCTCCCCCCCCCCCACTCCCGCCGCCCCGCCAACGCCGCCGACGCCTCCCACCCACTCTCCGGCCGACCGACGCGCCACGAGCTTTTTATCGAGAGAGTGTGTGCTTGAAAACTCGCGGATTCAACGAGAGACGCCTTCTCCTTCGTCTCCTTTCGTCGTTGCTCCTTCTTCGTGTTTTAATCCCCCCCCCTCCTCCCCCGCCGCCCCCGAGGCTGCCGGCCGGGATTCCTCCCACCCGTCTGACTCGGAAAGCTCGGAAACAACCGACGATACGGACCGGCCAAGATGCGCGACACAACCAGCCACGCGCGCGTATTATCTTCGACAATTGACGTCAACGTTCTACCCCCCCCCCCCCCCCCCGCCTCCCTTCAGCTGCTCGAACAACGTCGCCTCGCGCGTAGTCCAGTCATAGCCATCGTGTGTCTCTGTTCAACCGGCTTTATTGCCAAAATGTGTATATATAGATATATATATATAGATATTTATATAAAAAATAATCGAAAAATCATACGAGATAATCGAAAAAACGATTTTTCTATCGAAAATAATCGAAATATGGCATTTTTGCAAGATAGATATTCTTTTTTTTTTCTTTTTTTTCAGGTATGGAACCATTATTCTATATTGACATCGCGGAAAAAACTCGATTTTTTTTGCGAAATTTGGAAAAATAAAAACAAAAAATATATTAGAAACACGATGCCCATTCGAATTTTATGATACATCTTTCTCAATTTCGATAAAGTATCTGAGGAAAAAAAATGTCATCGAATTAGAAGTGGTCAAAATAGCAGTTGCGTCTTGATAAAAAAATTAATGATGTCGCAGGAACCAAAATATGGTAAAAAAAAATCATCGACCACATCGGGGGACAGAAGTTTTAACGAATTTCATTTTAGCCATTTGACGAAGATCTATTGAAAACGTTTTACCAAGCTCAGACAAAAATCGGTAAAACGCAACGACAATCGGTGACGATTGTTCTCACTATCGCGTGCAGGATGTTAAAGTACTTTATATAAAAAAATTATATGAATCCGCGAGAGTCGCACACGATAATCAAGCCATTTCGCATCGTGTAATTCACGGAGTATCGGAGCATTACGCACCGACGGTGCTTCGAACTGCATCTCGTATTGGTTGACGTCAATTGGCGTAGCGCAAGATAATACACGCGGGACCGTGTGACTCGTCCGACGTCTACCGTGATGGAATATTTATCGATACGAATCTGCTATATCTGCTAGACGAGAATTTCAGGGCCGTAACCCATATAAAAAGAAAAATTATGTACACATAGGTTATATATATAGAACTCTATATTAGGATGATTGGATTCTGATAAACTGGTTTTTTTTTTAATTTTTAATTTAATTTTTAATTTTTATGAAAATTCTTAGTGGCTTCCCAACGCTTTTGAAGTTTTTCCATTTTAAATCCACGGAACGATCATAGTTTTTTGGAGAAAAATAATTCCCATTCAGCCATTTTTGAAGATGGAACTTTGAAACCGAGGAAAAAATTGTAGAATATTATCTCACCTTCAAAAGTCATTATCGAAAAATTTCTGTGACTCGAGTTCGTTTTGGTGTACAGCCTCCGGAAAATCATTTTTATCCGAAAATTCAGCTTTTTTGAAAATACCATGGAAACCGCTGATCCTCCGGCAAAAGTTCGAATAGCAATTTTGTAGGAAATTCGATTTTCTACAAAACATCCCTCATGTAAATTTTTCGAAAATTAATTAATTTCCGAGATATTTAAAGATATAACCAAAATCCAAACGCTGTCGCAAAATTTTGTCTCAAACTCTTGGGGGCTGTTTTTTCTTGCGGAAAGTCACATCTCCGTCCGGTACCATATATTTTCGTCTGGGCTCGCACGAGAGAGCTTCGACTGTATAATACACGTAATGCATGTATACATGTGTACCTGGTACGTTGAGCGTGCGTCATAATTAAAGGAGAGCTATAGGCCCGGGAACGCGTGATTTAACCCGGCAACGGGCAGATATCGAATGAAATTTGCCGTGCGGATCGCGGGGTACACACAATCTCACACGTATTTATAATTATGTACATACATGTATGTATGTATTTTATGTACCGCGTGCGACACGAAACGACGGGCGATTATCGAAAATTTGCTCGTGACGACAAGTGTAGTTATATATATTATCTACACATATCTAAACTTGTCGTCACGTGTAGATGTATCCATATATATATATATATATATATATATATATATATATATATATATATATATATATATATATATATATATATATATATATATATATATAGATACATCTATGTGGACCTTATTTTGGTTTTTTTTTAATTTTGCCGCTCCCAAGAAATAATATTTGTTCGTAATTAATTTTAAAAAAATATGATCAAAGTTTGAAGAAAGTTTTTTTTATTTTTATTACTATGACTTTTATTATGCACAAAAAAATTTCAAACTTTCGAAGCTCTTTACCAACTATTGTAGCTATACCGAGAATTATTTGTGGATCATGAACACTATAAAGAAAAGCCAAAATAAGGGCCACCCTAATATATATATATATAGTAATACATTGATCTACACCCACGAGCGAAAAACGTTAGCGTCTCCGGCTAGCCCAATTTTTTTTGCCCTTCCTTGTTTCGTCGCGTGTGTCACTTCACCTTGTGACAAAAACGTACATATATATCGCGTTATGGATTGAAACACGATGCCCACGACCACGAAACTGGTGGAAAATCGGTGCTGCTGCGGTTTGGTATAAAATTTATCAAACAAACTTATCTCACATCAGTTCGTTACCTATATATTACCTCTCATATACCGTCGCGACTATACTTTTTTTTTTCCAAGGACGTAAATTGCACGTTTCCTCGACTTTGCATTTTTATTTTCCGAACCAGTTCGACGTAAATTCGACTGAAATGTAATTTGTTAATTTTTGTTTCGTTATACCCACAACTTTGGGGAAAAGTGGTTGAAGACATTATAGCCCTTAGTCCTTAACCAAGGGTGCGTTGGATTTTTTGGGCCTCCGCAATGTGTAAAAAAAATTCTGCAAATAATCAATAAAATAACAAATCAAATAATAAATGAAATTCTGCAAAAAAATACTATATTAACTATTATACTTATAAAATACTGCACCAACTATTCTCCTCAACGTCACAATCATTTCATTTTTTTCAAAGAAGCCAAAAAAATAAAAAAATAAAATGTTAATGTCATAAAAAAAATCGTCTCCGGTTAAAAAGTTTTATTGAACGATGAAAAAAATTCGGGTTGACACGAATGACCTATAGACACGATTTTAAGGTTTATCGTTGTACCACCGAAATTTTTTTTTTTAAAATTCCATTTTTCAACCGCACTTGTTCCGCGAGCACGTGACCTCGAGGTCACCGAAAACCCATGAGCCAACGTTTCCATTATCTCAGGGTCGTTTCAAGGTGGAATTAATCGTCCCATAAGTCTGTTACCCGGGGGGGGGGGGGCAGGCAGTCTTATCTTATCATCTCATCATTCCCTCGTGGAATCGTAAAAATAATCGTAATGGTCTCTCGATAATCACATCGAGAGACAGCGTTAAAAGCTTTTCGTACCGAAAAACGTAACGAAAGGTCGAACGTCACGAAAAGCGTACGAATCGGTGAAGACGAACGTTTTCTCGTGCGTCACGACGGTTTAGCGATTAACAACGTCGTGGGGCGAGTTGGGACGGAGGGCGGGGGAAGGGTGGGGGGCGGGGGTGAAACCCGTGGGAAGCCCTTTAAGCTTCGCGGAGAGATACGGAAAATTCTATGTACCCGGGACTAGCCCGGGTACCTCGCGCGTTCACGCTCGGTCCTGGTTTACGTCATCGAATGACGTCAATCCCGGATCTACGACCCTTCCCCGTGGTCCCCGTCTCGACTAACGCTTCTGTCTCCCTCTCCCTCTCTCTCTCTCTCGTAACGTTGGGCGAGCGAGAACGCGATATATCCTTCGAAATCCAATAAAATTTTCCGAGTCTCGTAAAAAAAAAAATTATTTTTAAAACGAAAAAAAAAAAAAAAAAAACGTTGCATCAATCGAAAAAATGTGAATAGTGTTATTATCACGCCCCGATGGGCAAATTATGCGATTTTATGATTTTATAATTATATAATATATAATATATAATATATTATATGTGATATATTATCAATCGAATCGAGCTTTGTTTGCACAACTTTTTACAAAGTTTTTTACAAATCAATATGAGATATATTATTTGTCAATCAAATACAATTTAATGAAATTTTTTTTTTCTTACGGAATTTCCAAACGTTGCATCACTCGAAAAAATTTGAAAAGTGGTATTATCATGCCCGATAAGCAAATTATCCGATTTAATGATTCTATATGGTATATTATATATTATATATTATGTATTGTATATTGATAAACGGCAATTATGCGATTCTATGATTATATATTATATACCGTCAAATCATTATTGTAGATCGCGCCCGATTTTGTAATTTGCCTGTGGCTCATCGTTAGGGGGTCATCGTGTACACCTGGAAATCGTTTTTTCCTCCTTTCTTTTGTGTCGATTTTTCGAAAGAATAACTTTATGAAAGTGTGTTGTTAAATTGTCATTAAATAAATTCGAGAAAATTCGCTGACAATAATGAGTTCCAGACAATTTTGTGATTAATCGGGCGTATTGTTGAATTCGAGGTGCGCAACCCAAACACTATTGAAATAGGGCCCAAAAAATCGCAGAATAACTCCAAATGCTGATTTGAATGAACTTGATTTTTTTTCTTCAAATAATATTTTCCTTTTTTTGTTTGTTTGTTCGCTTTGTGTATATGCCCCCTTAGCTCTATCCATTTGGCTCAAATATTTCATTCTCATCAGACTATTTTTTTATTTATTCATCATACTCGGTTGACAAATGACCCCCAAACACGTCAACCGCATAATCGATCAATTTTTATTGTCAGTTGAAAAATATTTAAAAATACCAAAAAACAAACAAAAGAGAAAAATTAATGGAAATTCACGAAACGTTGTCACACGAGACAAACCGACAGAACCATCGTATTATCATCGTATCAATATAACCTTATCGATATTTATTATCGTCGTTATCGCTTTGTCATCGTTTATGAACGATAGAATAGTGTCTCTCTGTTGCAGTTGCATTACGCACATTCATAAGTCATTTGGCCGCATCAGTCACTCATCGACACAACACAATTCGTTGCAATCCCATGAAACAACTGGGGCTGCCATCTTTGTACAACTGCGAACGTTTGACAAACGAGTGAGTATGGAGTAAACGAGCTTGGAACAATATTTAATGGGTATGAATGATTTTTCATGGGTTTTATGATAATCCTCCATATAGTGGTCCCCCCCCCCTGCCAATGGGAAAATCACGTGGTTATATATATATCGTTTTTGTCCTTCCCCGTCCAATTCAAAAGCATCGCTGCAAGAGGTTAGAAATTTGGAGTAGCGTATTTGGAGCGCCGCCATTTTGTAAATCTTTCCGAAAAATTTTTCATCGGAGAGCCAAACGCTTAACCTTATTCGCAAAGAAAATAATATAGAAAACAATAAAGTTTGTTGGGTCTGGCGTCATTGACTATCCAGAAAAATGAAGGCGTCGTCTGTACAGCCGCCATTTTGTTTTGTCATAACTTCGAAAAAATTACTTTCCATGTTTCAATACATGTGCATTAAAACGCTTATTGTGTCATTCCGAATTATTTCACGCTTCAGTTGGAAAAAAAATTACAAAATATGCCAATTTCGACTGCCTCTGGAGCGTCCTAACCTCCGCGAGAGTTTGCGTTTTGAATTTCGCGGGCAAATAGCTGTCAACGAAGTTGCGCTACGGAACGACAGTTGCGACGTTACCGTACCGTCGTGTCTCGTTGATGGCTACGTAAGATATTTCAATTTAATTTCGTGGCACGCTCGGTAAATAGAATCTCACGACATTCATTTTATACGCACACACCATTTGCAAAAAAAAAAATGGCTGGACACTAGTGCGGATTTTTATTTTCGTCCTGATGATTTATATGTGACGACAGATGTCAACAGGTGAGAGAGCTGGATGTTAGAAAACGTTGGAGCAGCACGATGTCGACCAACAGCAACAGCGTGGGGACGTCGCTGCCTTATTACGCAGCTGGGCCTATAGTCAAAGGCTTTGGCAGAGGATCACAAGCTCTTGGTATACCCACAGGTATGGATGCATTTTTTTTTCTTCTTTTTACTTTTTTTTCGTAGTAGTAGTTTATTGACAATGGACGTTTCTTTTATTATAAGTCTTGAAAATTCGTTTTTTTTCTTTCAAATTTTTTATCCTTCAAAATTTGTTTTTTCTTTAAATTTTATTCTTGAGAATTTTTTTTTTTCATTTACTTCTATTCTTAAAACATTGTTTTTGAACATTTTTATTTTCGAAAAAATTTTTTTTTTTCACATTCTCTTTCTTTAAAAATTGTTTTAAACATTTTTTATTATTAAAAAATGGTTTTTCAATGTTTTTCATCTTCCGAGAATTGTTTTTGAAAATGTTTATTCATAAAAGTGTTTTTAGTAAGTTCTATTCTTTAGAAAATTTATTTTCTATAAATCTTTTTTTTTTTAACTAAGCCTTTAGTTGTTGTGACCACAAAATATTGTCAATGGGATATTATAAATTGAAAAAAATAGGATAATAAACTTCGTGGCGACGTTATTTAAAAAAATTGTTTATCTTAGTCGATTTGTCTTGCCAATGGTTTTCGTCAAAATTACGATCGTAATTAATTATAAATTTGACAGCAAATTTTTCCGAGGACATCGTCGATCAATTGCCAGAAAATTTTCCCACTGGAATTTATTACGGATGGGCCGGACTGGATGGAAATGTTTACAAAATGGTTATGAGCATAGGATGGAATCCGTTTTACAAGAATGAAAAGAAAACCATGGTGAGAACGTTGTTTTTCGGTTTATTCGTGTGTTTCACGTTAATGTTTGGAGAGGACAAAAATATATATATATATAAATATATAAATGTTTTATTTTGCAGGAGACTCATATTCTTCACGAATTTTCCGGTGCTCTGCACGGAAAACAACTTCGTGTTGTAATCACGGGATACATTAGACCGGAGAAAGATTTTTCGTCAGTCGGTGGGTGAATTTATCGACGATATAATGATCGTAACAATTTCTGAAAATGCCCGAACGGCACTCGAATTAGGGTGCGGATCGAAGGTCCGAATGTTCAATGGTCCGAAGGCTCAAAATTCCGAATATGCAATGTTCCGAACGTCAAATGTTTCGACCGGGCCACCGTACCGACAGCTCATGGGGTCCGAACGGGCAAAGTCTCGAATGGTTCATAGTTCCGAAAAAAAAATAATAATAATTCGAAATGCCATTGTATCGAAAGTACAATTTCCCCGAAGGTCCACGACAGCGACACGCCAATGTTCCGAATGGCACTGTTTCGACGGATCAAAATGCAGAAAACTTATATGTACACATATATAGGTATAGTGGGCGTAATGATTGCAGAAGCTGCAATCTTCATGCGGTTGAACGAGCTGCTACGCCCACTATACCTATATACACACGTTTTCTAGATTCTCATCGTTCGGGACATTAACATTCGAAGTTTCGTCACGTCGGAACATTTATTTTCGTAACATTTCGATTCGGATTCATCTGTCGAACATTCAAACGTTCCCGGGGGTTTTGTAAATTTCGCTACATCATCCGGTCGGAACGAAAAAAAAATTCCGGAGATTTTTTATTTTCGCGAAAATTCAAGTTCGAATGAAAAAAAAATTCGGAATTTTGAAACCGTCGGATCAGTGAACATTCGGAACTTGTATCCGCACCCTCAACTCGTTCGCTCTTCGCCTAATTCTCATCGAATTTTCCACAGACGAACTGATAAAAGAAATAAAAAATGACATTGCGATTGCCGACAAACAACTGGATGAAGTTTCGATGTCATCCTACAAACAACACGCTTTTCTCAGCTAACGCCCAATCGAAGAATCAATTACTCAAACTCTCGAAAAATTGTAAAAATCTTCGAGACGTCGATCGCAAACGTGTTCTTCTTCCATCATGAATCTATTTCCGAATAGAAACGAGAGAAAAAAAAACGAAAAGAAAAGAAAAAAAAACAATAATTTTAATGGATAAAAAGTGTATTTACATTCCCGGTGGCGGGGGTGGTGGCGGAGGTGGAGGAAAACGCCAGGCCATAACGGGTTGTCGCAGTATCGGCGATTGACATGGAAAATTCATGGGTGGATGTCCATGGGGATTCGATGGTTGTTGGGGATAAGGCCCGGGCTGAAAACAACGTGGTGGCCTGAATGGACGAGGATTGTTGGGCTGCGGATGATTGTTGGCAAAATTTTCCGTATAGCCGTAAGGATTCGGCGACGGGGACGCCGTGGGCCATCCGTTTCCCTGATAGGACTCGTAACCCGACGGCCACAGAATATTCGGATAGGCTTGAGGATACGGCTGACGATGGTGATGATGCTGCTGCTGCCACAAATTCGATGAATTACGAGGGTTTTGCTGTGTTCCACCGGTCGGGACTGGCGAGTTGTAACTTCTGTCGGGTTTGTTCGTTTTATCGTGTTTTCGACCACCGCTCCATGGATGGTTCGACTTCCAGCTGGGATCTACGCCAAATAAAACATTATTGTTGTTAAAAACTGTTTTTTGTTTAACATTTTCTGATCCACCGAAAAAATTATTATTGCACTGTATTTAAAATTTTTTTTTTACAATAATAGAAAAGCGACTTTGAAAGATGATATTTCCGTCAAAAATGAAAAATGAACAAAAAAAAAAAAAAGAAATTCTGATTTTTAAGAAAATTTTCACCTCAAATTCGACTCTCCACCGATATGGAGAAATTTTTTTTTCTTCTAAAATTTGGCATTTTTCATATAGAACCTTTTTAACTTTCTGACGATCGTGTGTAGGTCATTGAATTTCATTGCTCACCAGTTCGTTGTCTTTTCTGGGGTACCGCTTCAACGGTTTTCGTTCTTTCGCTCTTCTGTTTTTGCTTGAGAGCCGCGTAATAAGCTCGTTCCTCCTCGTCGTCCGAAAACTCTGGATGCTCGTCGTCACCGAGTTCGTCCGTGGCTTTCATTCTGTATTTTTTCGAAAATTAGAATGAAATTTGTTTGTTTTTTTTTTTTTTTTTTTTTTTTTTTTTTTCCGAATAAACGAGAGTGAGTGAGCAAAACGTACTTGAGTAAATCTTGTAAGAACACAACAGACGTGTATTCTGTGTTTGGACAAAAATATACAGTCATTCCAACTTTTATCTCGGATTGTTCTATGTGTTTCGAACTGTTGAATCTCACGCAATAATGCGGATCGGATACCTGACCGAATACATCGAAGATTCGTCCGAGTGGCCGTCGACCCCGATCGATGAACAAGACTGTGTCGAGGTTCAAAGTTGGTTTACCGGGCTTCGGTCTTACCACAACCATTTGTTCGACCATCCATGCAACCTAAAATATATATATATATATTTATTTGAGTGGTCTGTGGCAAGGATAATTATTAATTAAAAATTGTATTCATTACCTCTCCCAAAGGATCGCAAAGAACTTCTGGAACCGATATTTTCAATTCTTCTATGGGTGGTAAATCGTCGTATTCTCCCTTGGATTCTTTTTTTCTACCATCGTCTGTATTCATCTTTTTTTTATTGCCGCTTCTGAAAAAACAAATCTGAAATGGTAATTTCTTTATCCAGAAATTTTATTGTCACAACAAAATAGAAATCGTAACGAAAAAAATTCATCGTCGTACGTCTTAGCGATATCGACGCTTCCGTCGGAATTATCGTCCGCGCGATCTCCGTCGTCGCTTTCCGCATCGGACAACGACACGGTACTGACCGAGCTGCTGGAATCGTCGCTGTCGCTCGAGTCATCGTCCATGGCGTCTGGAACGTTTCTGTA
Organism: Diplazon laetatorius; assembly: GCA_963662125.1. Classification (NCBI taxonomy): domain Eukaryota; kingdom Metazoa; phylum Arthropoda; class Insecta; order Hymenoptera; family Ichneumonidae; genus Diplazon; species Diplazon laetatorius. The sequence continues at coordinate 4,991,264 of OY759164.1, forward strand.
TTCCTTCGTTATTTGTATTTCCATGAGGTCGGACACATCTCCGACTTTTTCCTTTGTGACTGCGTTGTTGCATTGTTCGCTATCAGAGTCCGAATCGTCGTAAGCTGAGGCTATGATGGACAAGGACGATACTGGGTTTTGGACTTTGTCGTTCGTCCGACTTTCGTCAACGTCCACGTGGATGGGCAATTTTTCCTCGCCATCCAGATGAGTCGGTTGAATCGACGTGAACGATTCGCAACCTGTCGACACGTCGGATTCCGTCGCAGGCAACGGACCGTCCGCGTCATTGACCCGAACAATATTTTCCATGTTATCGTCATTATCCTTTGTTACTTCGATGTGCAATTCCGTAGTTTGGTCGATCGAACGATCGACCATCGGCACCACAGATTTGTCCATGTCCGGTTGGTTGTCAGCGACAGGAACAGAAGTCGGTGTATCGATCGTCTCATCGTTATCCAACTTTTGTCCTTCGGACTGTTCGACAATGTCACTAACCGCAATGTTATTCTGGGAACCCTCGTGGTCGTCGTTGTCCATGGTGTCAAATGTTTTTTCTTTCGTTTTTTATGTTCTCTACGATTTGTGAACAAAACGAATTGACAATGCAGTGGATATTGTGGGTCACGTTTGTTATCGAAACGATCACGTCATAACCAACAAAAAAAACTTTTACGTTTAATCAATGTTCGAATTAGTAATGTAGACACTCAATGAAAATAGGTTATACACTACTGGTATACATATACTCTGTAACACGAGGTAATGTCATAATTTTCGAGAGTTAATTCGACAACCTGCATTGTTGCCATTTATTTGTAACGTTTTTAGTGTCGCAATACGTCATAGGATTACTTTATCCGAATTAACGTGATTGATGCATCAAATAATCATCAACTGCACAGTGTATTAAATTATATAAATTCGAAATTCAATTTACGAGAATGCGCGACTGGTACAGCACGTGGTTCCATATTCCCCTCCGGAAAAGTGTTTTTCACAAACCCCCACCACCTGCCGGCGCTTGAGGGGAGGCAGTTTGCTCACGCCCACGCCCAGGGAGACTAGAGTAAAGGAGCACGATCGCTGATGGCGTAATCGTCCCAAACGTGACACGAAAAAGCGACGCAAGATGATAGTTCGAATTGAGCCGCGGTGAGCGCTCTTGTCGTTCGTAACTCACTGTGTACGTAGTCGACGGCCAATGTTAACGACGGTTCGTTAAAACGTTAGTACCGTACGATTCCAGCCAGACGTCGTGGCGATCGCCTCAATATAACGGGGCGGGACCCACATAAAGTTAGCCGAACGAGGGAACCGATATGAACTTGGAAAATTTTAAATAATTGTTGGAAAATTGTCGGAAACTGTTGGCCCAAAACCAAAAACTGTCGGTGCGTCGTTAATTTTATAATAAATAAACAAATTTGACCGTCAAGTTAGCCGACATTTTTTCAAATGTAGCCGGATTTCGATGGTTGGGGGCTCAATCGATGCCGATTTGATTGTCGGTCACGAATATATCAATAAAAAAATCTGTCGGCCCTTATTTTCCAAGAAAATCGAAGTTTTTCAATTCTCGAAAAATTTCGAAGCTCGCCGCCAGATGGCAAAGCGTCGTAAATTAAATCTCAACCGATTTTGATAAATAAGGGGTTAAATCGATACAAAATTTATCGTTTAACAAGAAAATAGTGATAAGAGAAACTGTCGATGGTAAAGTTTCTATTAAACCGAATAAAACCACAGGCGGCAGCGTTACGACAATGGTGTCCAACAACGAGCGCTGTGGATGGCCGACAAGCGGGACGTTGAGCGCCGATTCCGCTTGATATTTTTTCGAACAAACGATCATAAATCCGAAGATACTCAACGGATTTCGACGTAACTGGTCTCGATCGATTCAGAAACAATCCAGAAACATTATTATCAAACTGTCGGACGAGTTGCATCGAAGCTTGGTCATTAATAGCATCAACGACGATAGAGGAGTGGAGCCGAGGCTCGCCGCCAGGTGGCAAAGCAACCGAGTTGTAGCGATACGACCGGTAGAACGAAAGATGCGATCGAAAAACCATGGTGATCTCGAATATTCGTCCTTTTCGACTGAAACCCATTATTTAAGGAAATAAATGAGAAAAAAGAATCTACCGATGTTCCGAGCTTCCTCAAGGCTCTATTTGATGTGTTCCTTCATGCTGAATACGACTCTGAAGAAGTTCTAGCGACAGGACCGGTAGAGCGGAAGATACGATCGGAAATCAGCGGTGATCACGAATTTTCGTCCTTTTCGTCTAAAACCCATTATTTAAGGAGATAAATGAGAAAAACGAATCTACCGATGTTCCGAGCTTCCTCGAGGCTCTATTTGATGTGTTTCTTCATGCTGAACATGAATCTGAACGAGTTTTAGCGACAGGACCGGTAGAACGGAAGATTCGGTCGAAAAACCACGGTGATCTCGAATTTTCGTCCTTTTCGTCTAAAACCCATTATTTAAGGAGATAAATGAGAAAAAGGAATGTACCGATGTTCCGAGCTTCCTCGAGGCTCTATTTGATGTGTTTCTTCATGCTGAACACGAATCCGAACGAGTTTTAGCGACACGACCGGTAGAACGGAAGATACGATCGAAAAACCACGGTGATCTCGAATTTTCGTCCTTTTCGTCTAAAACCCATTATTTAAGGAGATAAATGAGAAAAACGAATCCACCGATGTTCCGAGCTTCCTCAAGGCTCTATTTGATGTGTTTCTTCATGCTGAACACGAATCTGAACGAGTTTTGGCGACAGGACCGGTAGAACGGAAGATACGATAGGAAAACCACGGTGATCTCGAATTTTCGTCCTTTTCGTCTAAAACCCATTATTTAAGGAGATAAATGAGAAAAACGAATCTACCGATGTTCCGAGCTTGGTCAAGGCTCTATTTGATGTGTTTCTTCATGCTGACACGAATCTGAACAAGTTTTAGCGACACGACCGGTAGAACGGAAGATACGATCGAAAAAAAACCATGGTGATCACGAATTTTCGTCCTTTTCGTCTAAAACCCGTTATTTAAGGAGATAAATGAGAAAAACGAATCTACCGATGTTCCGAGCTTCCTCGAGGCTCTATTTGATGTGTTTCTTCATGCTGAACACGAATCTGAACGAGTTTTAGCGACAGGACCGGTAGAACGGAAGATATGGTCGAAAAACCACGGTGATCTCGAATTTTCGTCCTTTTCGTCTAAAACCCGTTATTTAAGGAGATAAATGAGAAAAACGAATCCACCGATGTTCCGAGCTTCCTCAAGGCTCTATTTGATGTGTTTCTTCATGCTGAACACGAATCTGAACGAGTTTTAGCGACAGGACCGGTAGAACGGAAGATACGATCGAAAAACCACGGTGATCACGAATTTTCGTCCTTTTCGACTAAAACCCATTATTTAAGGAGATAAATGAGAAAAACGAATCTACCGATGTTCCGAGCTTCCTCGAGGCTCTATTTGATGTGTTTCTTCATGCTGAACACGAATCTGAACGAGTTTTAGCGACAGGACCGGTAGAACGGAAGATATGGTCGAAAAACCACGGTGATCTCGAATTTTCGTCCTTTTCGTCTAAAACCCGTTATTTAAGGAGATAAATGAGAAAAACGAATCTACCGATGTTCCGAGCTTCCTCGAGGCTCTATTTGATGTGTTTCTTCATGCTGAACACGAATCTGAACGAGTTTTAGCGACAGGACCGGTAGAACGGAAGATACGGTCGAAAGACCACGGTGATCACGAATTTTCGTCCTTTTCGTCTAAAACCCATTATTTAAGGAGATAAATGAGAAAAACGAATCCACCGATGTTCCGAGCTTCCTCAAGGCTCTATTTGATGTGTTTCTTCATGCTGAACACGAATCTGAACGAGTTTTAGCGACAGGACCGGTAGGACGGAAGATATGGTCGAAAAACCACGGTGATCTCGAATTTTCGTCCTTTTCGTCTAAAACCCATTATTTAAGGAGATAAATGAGAAAAACGAATCTACCGATGTTCCGAGCTTCCTCGAGGCTCTATTTGATGTGTTTCCTCATGCTGAACACGAATCTGAACAAGTTTTAGCGACAGGACCGGTAGAACGGAAGATATGGTCGAAAAACCACGGTGATCTCGAATTTTCGTCCTATTCGTCTAAAACCCATTATTTAAGGAGATAAATGAGAAAAACGAATCCACCGATGTTTCGAGCTTCCTCCAGGCTCTATTTAATGTGTTTCTTCATGCTGAACACGAATCTGAACGAGTTTTAGCGACAGGACCGGTAGAACGGAAGATATGGTCGAAAAACCACGGTGATCTCGAATTTTCGTCCCTTTAGTCTAAAACCCATTATTTAAGGAGATAATTGAGAAAAACGAATCCACCGATGTTCCGAGCTTCCTCAAGGCTCTATTTAATGTGTTTCTTCATGCTGAACACGAATCTAAACGAGTTTTAGCGACACGACCGGTAGAACGGAAGATACGATCGAAAAAAAACCATGGTGATCACGAATTTTCGTCCTTTTCGTCTAAAACCCGTTATTTAAGGAGATAAATAAGAAAAACGAATGTACCGATGTTCCGAGCTTCCTCGAGGCTCTATTTGATGTGTTTCTTCATGCTGAACACGAATCTGAACGAGTTTTAGCGACAGGACCGGTAGAACGGAAGATATGGTCGAAAAACCACGGTGATCTCGAATTTTCGTCCTTTTCGTCTAAAACCCATTATTCAAGGAGATAAATGAGAAAAACAAATCTACCGATGTTCCGAGCTTCCTCAAGGCTCTATTTGATGTGTTCCTTCATGCTGAATACGACTCTGAAGAAGTTCTAGCGACAGGACCGGTAGAGCGGAAGATACGATCGGAAATCAGCGGTGATCACGAATTTTCGTCCTTTTCGTCTAAAACCCATTATTTAAGGAGATAAATGAGAAAAACGAATCTACCGATGTTCCGAGCTTCCTCGAGGCTCTATTTGATGTGTTTCTTCATGCTGAACATGAATCTGAACGAGTTTTAGCGACAGGACCGGTAGGACGGAAGATATGGTCGAAAAACCACGGTGATCTCGAATTTTCGTCCTTTTCGTCTAAAACCCATTATTTAAGGAGATAAATGAGAAAAACGAATCTACCGATGTTCCGAGCTTCCTCGAGGCTCTATTTGATGTGTTTCTTCATGCTGAACACGAATCTGAACAAGTTTTAGCGACAGGACCGGTAGAACGGAAGATATGGTCGAAAAACCACGGTGATCTCGAATTTTCGTCCTTTTCGTCTAAAACCCATTATTTAAGGAGATAAATGAGAAAAACGAATCCACCGATGTTTCGAGCTTCCTCCAGGCTCTATTTAATGTGTTTCTTCATGCTGAACACGAATCTGAACGAGTTTTAGCGACAGGACCGGTAGAACGGAAGATATGGTCGAAAAACCACGGTGATCTCGAATTTTCGTCCTTTTCGTCTAAAACCCATTATTTAAGGAGATAAATGAGAAAAACGAATCCACCGATGTTCCGAGCTTCCTCGAGGCTCTATTTGATGTGTTTCTTCATGCTGAACACGAATCTGAACGAGTTTTAGCGACAGGACCGGTAGAACGGAAGATATGATCGAACAACCACGGTGATCTCGAATTTTCGTCCCTTTAGTCTAAAACCCATTATTTAAGGAGATAATTGAGAAAAACGAATCCACCGATGTTCCGAGCTTCCTCGAGGCTCTATTTGATGCGTTTCTTCATGCTGAACACGAATCTGAACGAGTTTTAGCGACAGGACCGGTAGAACGGAAGATATGATCGAACAACCACGGTGATCTCGAATTTTCGTCCCTTTAGTCTAAAACCCATTATTTAAGGAGATAATTGAGAAAAACGAATCCACCGATGTTCCGAGCTTCCTCAAGGCTCTATTTAATGTGTTTCTTCATGCTGAACACGAATCTAAACGAGTTTTAGCGACACGACCGGTAGAACGGAAGATACGATCGAAAAAAAACCATGGTGATCACGAATTTTCGTCCTTTTCGTCTAAAACCCGTTATTTAAGGAGATAAATAAGAAAAACGAATGTACCGATGTTCCGAGCTTCCTCGAGGCTCTATTTGATGTGTTTCTTCATGCTGAACACGAATCTGAACGAGTTTTAGCGACAGGACCGGTAGAACGGAAGATATGGTCGAAAAACCACGGTGATCTCGAATTTTCGTCCTTTTCGTCTAAAACCCATTATTCAAGGAGATAAATGAGAAAAACAAATCTACCGATGTTCCGAGCTTCCTCAAGGCTCTATTTGATGTGTTCCTTCATGCTGAATACGACTCTGAAGAAGTTCTAGCGACAGGACCGGTAGAGCGGAAGATACGATCGGAAATCAGCGGTGATCACGAATTTTCGTCCTTTTCGTCTAAAACCCATTATTTAAGGAGATAAATGAGAAAAACGAATCTACCGATGTTCCGAGCTTCCTCGAGGCTCTATTTGATGTGTTTCTTCATGCTGAACATGAATCTGAACGAGTTTTAGCGACAGGACCGGTAGAACGGAAGATTCGGTCGGAAAACCACGGTGATCTCGAATTTTCGTCCTTTTCGTCTAAAACCCATTATTTAAGGAGATAAATGAGAAAAAGGAATGTACCGATGTTCCGAGCTTCCTCGAGGCTCTATTTGATGTGTTTCTTCATGCTGAACACGAATCTGAACGAGTTTTAGCGACACGACCGGTAGAACGGAAGATACGATCGAAAAACCACGGTGATCTCAAATTTTCGTCCTTTTCGTCTAAAACCCATTATTTAAGGAGATAAATGAGAAAAACGAATCCACCGATGTTCCGAGCTTCCTCAAGGCTCTATTTGATGTGTTTCTTCATGCTGAACACGAATCTGAACGAGTTTTGGCGACAGGACCGGTAGAACGGAAGATACGATAGGAAAACCACGGTGATCTCGAATTTTCGTCCTTTTCGTCTAAAACCCATTATTTAAGGAGATAAATGAGAAAAACGAATCTACCGATGTTCCGAGCTTGGTCGAGGCTCTATTTGATGTGTTTCTTCATGCTGACACGAATCTGAACGAGTTTTAGCGACACGACCGGTAGAACGGAAGATACGATCGAAAAAAAACCATGGTGATCACGAATTTTCGTCCTTTTCGTCTAAAACCCGTTATTTAAGGAGATAAATGAGAAAAACGAATCTACCGATGTTCCGAGCTTCCTCGAGGCTCTATTTGATGTGTTTCTTCATGCTGAACACGAATCTGAACGAGTTTTAGCGACAGGACCGGTAGAACGGAAGATACGATCGAAAGACCACGGTGATCACGAATTTTCGTCCTTTTCGTCTAAAACCCATTATTTAAGGAGATAAATGAGAAAAACGAATCCACCGATGTTCCGAGCTTCCTCAAGGCTCTATTTGATGTGTTTCTTCATGCTGAACACGAATCTGAACGAGTTTTAGCGACAGGACCGGTAGAACGGAAGATACGATCGAAAAACCACGGTGATCACGAATTTTCGTCCTTTTCGACTAAAACCCATTATTTAAGGAGATAAATGAGAAAAACGAATCTACCGATGTTCCGAGCTTCCTCGAGGCTCTATTTGATGTGTTTCTTCATGCTGAACACGAATCTGAACGAGTTTTAGCGACAGGACCGGTAGAACGGAAGATATGGTCGAAAAACCACGGTGATCTCGAATTTTCGTCCTTTTCGTCTAAAACCCGTTATTTAAGGAGATAAATGAGAAAAACGAATCTACCGATGTTCCGAGCTTCCTCAAGGCTCTATTTTATGTGTTTCTTCATGCTGAACACGAATCTGAACGAGTTTTGGCGACAGGACCGGTAGAACGGAAGATACGATAGATAAACCACGGTGATCACGAATTTTCGTCCTTTTCGTCTAAAGCCCATTATTTAAGGAGATAAATGAGAAAAACGAATCTACCGATGTGTCGAGCTTCCTCGAGGCTCTATTTGATGTGTTTCTTCATGCTGAACACGAATCTGAACGAGTTTTAGCGACAGGACCGGTAGAACGGAAGATATGGTCGAAAAACCACGGTGATCTCGAATTTTCGTCCTTTTCGTCTAAAACCCATTATTTAAGGAGATAAATGAGAAAAAGGAATGTACCGATGTTCCGAGCTTCCTCGAGGCTCTATTTGATGTGTTTCTTCATGCTGAACACGAATCTGAACGAGTTTTAGCGACACGACCGGTAGAACGGAAGATACGATCGAAAAACCACGGTGATCTCGAATTTTCGTCCTTTTCGTCTAAAACCCATTATTTAAGGAGATAAATGAGAAAAACGAATCCACCGATGTTCCGAGCTTCCTCAAGGCTCTATTTGATGTGTTTCTTCATGCTGAACACGAATCTGAACGAGTTTTGGCGACAGGACCGGTAGAACGGAAGATACGATAGGAAAACCACGGTGATCTCGAATTTTCGTCCTTTTCGTCTAAAACCCATTATTTAAGGAGATAAATGAGAAAAACGAATCTACCGATGTTCCGAGCTTGGTCAAGGCTCTATTTGATGTGTTTCTTCATGCTGACACGAATCTGAACGAGTTTTAGCGACACGACCGGTAGAACGGAAGATACGATCGAAAAAAAACCATGGTGATCACGAATTTTCGTCCTTTTCGTCTAAAACCCGTTATTTAAGGAGATAAATGAGAAAAACGAATCTACCGATGTTCCGAGCTTCCTCGAGGCTCTATTTGATGTGTTTCTTCATGCTGAACACGAATCTGAACGAGTTTAAGCGACAGGACCGGTAGAACGGAAGATATGGTCGAAAAACCACGGTGATCTCGAATTTTCGTCCTTTTCGTCTAAAACCCGTTATTTAAGGAGATAAATGAGAAAAACGAATCTACCGATGTTCCGAGCTTCCTCAAGGCTCTATTTTATGTGTTTCTTCATGCTGAACACGAATCTGAACGAGTTTTGGCGACAGGACCGGTAGAACGGAAGATACGATAGATAAACCACGGTGATCACGAATTTTCGTCCTTTTCGTCTAAAGCCCATTATTTAAGGAGATAAATGAGAAAAACCAATCTACCGATGTTCCGAGCTTCCTCGAGGCTCTATTTGATGTGTTTCTTCATGCTGAACACGAATCTGAACGAGTTTTAGCGACAGGACCGGTAGAACGGAAGATATGGTCGAAAAACCACGGTGATCTCGAATTTTCGTCCTTTTCGTCTAAAACCCATTATTTAAGGAGATAAATGAGAAAAACAAATCCACCGATGTTCCGAGCTTCCTCAAGGCTCTATTTGATGTGTTTCTTCATGCTGAACACGAATCTGAACGAGTTTTAGCGACAGGACCGGTAGAACGGAAGATACGATCGAAAAACGACGGTGATCACGAATTTTCGTCCTTTTCGTCTAAAACCCATTATTAAAGGAGATAAATGAGAAAAACGAATCTACCGATGTTCCGAGCTTCCTCGAGGCTCTATTTGATGTGTTTCTTTATGCTGAACACGAATCTGAACGAGATCTAGCCACAGGACCGGTAGAACGGAAGATACGATCGAAAAACTACGGTGATCACGAATTTTCGTCCTTTTCGTCTAAAACCCGTTATTTAAGGAGATAAATGAGAAAAACGAATCTACCGATGTTCCGAGCTTCCTCGAGGCTCTATTTGATGTGTTTCTTCATGCTGAACACGAATCTGAACGAGTTTAAGCGACAGGACCGGTAGAACGGAAGATATGGTCGAAAAACCACGGTGATCTCGAATTTTCGTCCTTTTCGTCTAAAACCCGTTATTTAAGGAGATAAATGAGAAAAACGAATCTACCGATGTTCCGAGCTTCCTCAAGGCTCTATTTTATGTGTTTCTTCATGCTGAACACGAATCTGAACGAGTTTTGGCGACAGGACCGGTAGAACGGTAGATACGATAGATAAACCACGGTGATCACGAATTTTCGTCCTTTTCGTCTAAAGCCCATTATTTAAGGAGATAAATGAGAAAAACCAATCTACCGATGTTCCGAGCTTCCTCGAGGCTCTATTTGATGTGTTTCTTCATGCTGAACACGAATCTGAACGAGTTTTAGCGACAGGACCGGTAGAACGGAAGATATGGTCGAAAAACCACGGTGATCTCGAATTTTCGGGTGGGGCTCGAAGTTCAGAATGAGCAATGTCCAGAAAGGCCAAAATTTCGAACGCGCGATGCTTCGAACGACAATGTTACGAATGGTCGCGGCGTAGAATGAAATTGTTTCGAATGGTAAAAATTTCGAATCGCATTGTAGCCTTCCGCACGCCTACCTTTCGAGCTGTCCCACGCGTAAATTATGAAAGTTAGAGATATGCCGTCGCGGACTTTTTTATAGGAAATTTATTTCTCTACAACATTGTTTATGTGAACTTTTGGTCTATATAGCGTTGTTTATCCAGCGTTTAGACAGAAACAAAATAAAACGATAAAAAAATCGATGCATTCTTACCTTCCCGTCAAAACGCTGGTTAAACAACGCTATATAGACCAAAAGTTCACATAAACAATGTTGTAGAGAATTGAATTTCCTATAAAAAAGTCAGTGACGGCATATATCTAACTGTGATAATTTACGCTAATTTTTAAATTGAAGATAATTTCAAAAAATAAAAATCCGCCGCGGTTTTTAACATTTCCTGACTTTCGAGCGTTCCCATTCGTAAATTATCACAGATAGATATATGCCGTCAGTGACTTTTTTATAGGAAATTCAATTCTCTACAACATTGTTTATGTGAACTTTTGGTCTATATAGCGTTGTTTAACCAGCGTTTTGACGGGAAGGTAAGAATGCATCGATTTTTTTATCGTTTTATTTTGTTTCTGTCTAAACGCTGGATAAACAACGCTATATAGACCAAAAGTTCACATAAACAATGTTGTAGAGAAATAAATTTCCTATAAAAAAGTCCGCGACGGCATATCTCTAACTTTCATAATTTACGCGTGGGACAGCTCGAAAGGTAGGCGTTCGGAAGGCTACAATGCGATTCGAAATTTTGACCATTCGAAACAATTTCATTCTACGCCGCGACCATTCGTAACATTGTCGTTCGAAGCATCGCGCGTTCGAAATTTTGGCCTTTCTGGACATTGCTCATTCTGAACTTCGAGCCCCACCCGAATTTTCGTCCTTTTCGTCTAAAACCCATTATTTAAGGAGATAAATGAGAAAAACAAATCCACCGATGTTCCGAGCTTCCTCAAGGCTCTATTTGATGTGTTTCTTCATGCTGAACACGAATCTGAACGAGTTTTAGCGACAGGACCGGTAGAACGGAAGATACGATCGAAAAACCACGGTGATCTCAAATTTTCGTCCTTTTCGTCTAAAACCCATTATTTAAGGAGATAAATGAGAAAAACAAATCCACCGATGTTCCAAGCTTCCTCCAGGCTCCATTTGATGTGTTTCTTCATGCTGAACACGAATCTGAACGAGTTTTAGCGACAGGACCGGTAGAACGGAAGATACGATCGAAAAACGACGGTGATCACGAATTTTCGTCCTTTTCGTCTAAAACCCATTATTAAAGGAGATAAATGAGAAAAACGAATCTACCGATGTTCCGAGCTTCCTCGAGGCTCTATTTGATGTGTTTCTTTATGCTGAACACGAATCTGAACGAGATCTAGCCACAGGACCGGTAGAACGGAAGATACGATCGAAAAACTACGGTGATCACGAATTTTCGTCCTTTTCGACTAAAACCCATTATTTAAGGAGATAAATGAGAAAAACGAATCTACCGATGTTCCGAGCTTCCTCGAGGCTCTATTTGATGTGTTTCTTCATGCTGAACACGAATCTGAACGAGATCTAGCCACAGGACCGGTATAACGGAAGATACGATCGAAAAAAAACCATGGTGATCACGAATTTTCGTCCTTTTCGTCTAAAACCCGTTATTAAAGGAGATAAATGAGAAAAACGAATCTACCGATGTTCCGAGCTTCCTCGAGGCTCTATTTGATGTGTTTCTTCATGCTGAACACGAATCTGAACGAGTTTTAGCGACAGGACCGGTAGAACGGAAGATACGGTCGAAAGACTACGGTGATCACGAATTTTCGTCCTTTTCGTCTAAAACCCATTATTTAAGGAGATAAATGAGAAAAACGAATCCACCGATGTTCCGAGCTTCCTCAAGGCTCTATTTGATGTGTTTCTTCATGCTGAACACGAATCTGAACGAGTTTTAGCGACAGGACCGGTAGGACGGAAGATATGGTGGAAAAACCACGGTGATCTCGAATTTTCGTCCTTTCCGTCTAAAACCCATTATTTAAGGAGATAAATGAGAAAAAGGAATGTACCGATGTTCCAAGCTTCCTCGAGGCTCTATTTGATGTGTTTCTTCATGCTGAACACGAATCTGAACGAGTTTTAGCGACACGACCGGTAGAACGGAAGATACGATCGAAAAACCACGGTGATCTCGAATTTTCGTCCTTTTCGTCTAAAACCCATTATTTAAGGAGATAAATGAGAAAAACGAATCCACCGATGTTCCGAGCTTCCTCAAGGCTCTATTTGATGTGTTTCTTCATGCTGAACACGAATCTGAACGAGTTTTGGCGACAGGACCGGTAGAACGGAAGATACGATAGGAAAACCACGGTGATCTCGAATTTTCGTCCTTTTCGTCTAAAACCCATTATTTAAGGAGATAAATGAGAAAAACGAATCTACCGATGTTCCGAGCTTGGTCAAGGCTCTATTTGATGTGTTTCTTCATGCTGACACGAATCTGAACGAGTTTTAGCGACACGACCGGTAGAACGGAAGATACGATCGAAAAAAAACCATGGTGATCACGAATTTTCGTCCTTTTCGTCTAAAACCCGTTATTTAAGGAGATAAATGAGAAAAACGAATCTACCGATGTTCCGAGCTTCCTCAAGGCTCTATTTTATGTGTTTCTTCATGCTGAACACGAATCTGAACGAGTTTTGGCGACAGGACCGGTAGAACGAAAGATACGATAGATAAACCACGGTGATCACGAATTTTCGTCCTTTTCGTCTAAAGCCCATTATTTAAGGAGATAAATGAGAAAAACGAATCTACCGATGTTCCGAGCTTCCTCGAGGCTCTATTTGATGTGTTTCTTCATGCTGAACACGAATCTGAACGAGTTTTAGCGACAGGACCGGTAGAACGGAAGATATGGTCGAAAAACCACGGTGATCTCGAATTTTCGTCCTTTTCGTCTAAAACCCATTATTTAAGGAGATAAATGAGAAAAACGAATCTACCGATGTTCCGAGTTTCCTCAAGGCTCTATTTGATGTGTTTCTTCATGCTGAACACGAATCTGAACGAGTTTTAGCGACACGACCGGTAGAACGGAAGATACGATCGAAAAAAAACCATGGTGATCACGAATTTTCGTCCTTTTCGTCTAAAACCTGTTATTTAAGGAGATAAATGAGAAAAACGAATCTACCGATGTTCCGAGCTTCCTCGAGGCTCTATTTGATGTGTTTCTTCATGCTGAACACGAATCTGAACGAGATCTAGCCACAGGACCGGTAGAACGGAAGATACGATCGAAAAACCACGGTGATCTCGAATTTTCGTCCTTTTCGTCTAAAACCCATTATTTAAGGAGATAAATGAGAAAAACAAATCCACCGATGTTCCGAGCTTCCTCAAGGCTCTATTTGATGTGTTTCTTCATGCTGAACACGAATCTGAACGAGTTTTAGCGACAGGACCGGTAGAACGGAAGATACGATCGAAAAACTACGGTGATCACGAATTTTCGTCCTTTTCGACTAAAACCCATTATTTAAGGAGATAAATGAGAAAAACGAAACTACCGATGTTCCGAGCTTCCTCGAGGCTCTATTTGATGTGTTTCTTCATGCTGAACACGAATCTGAACGAGATCTAGCCACAGGACCGGTATAACGGAAGATACGATCGAAAAAAAACCATGGTGATCACGAATTTTCGTCCTTTTCGTCTAAAACCCGTTATTTAAGGAGATAAATGAGAAAAACGAATCTACCGATGTTCCGAGCTTCCTCGAGGCTCTATTTGATGTGTTTCTTCATGCTGAACACGAATCTGAACGAGTTTTAGCGACAGGACCGGTAGAACGGAAGATACGGTCGAAAGACCACGGTGATCACGAATTTTCGTCCTTTTCGTCTAAAACCCATTATTTAAGGAGATAAATGAGAAAAACGAATCCACCGATGTTCCGAGCTTCCTCAAGGCTCTATTTGATGTGTTTCTTCATGCTGAACACGAATCTGAACGAGTTTTAGCGACAGGACCGGTAGGACGGAAGATATGGTCGAAAAACCACGGTGATCTCGAATTTTCGTCCTTTTCGTCTAAAACCCATTATTTAAGGAGATAAATGAGAAAAACGAATCTACCGATGTTCCGAGCTTCCTCGAGGCTCTATTTGATGTGTTTCTTCATGCTGAACACGAATCTGAACAAGTTTTAGCGACAGGACCGGTAGAACGGAAGATATGGTCGAAAAACCACGGTGATCTCGAATTTTCGTCCTTTTCGTCTAAAACCCATTATTTAAGGAGATAAATGAGAAAAACGAATCCACCGATGTTTTGAGCTTCCTCCAGGCTCTATTTAATGTGTTTCTTCATGCTGAACACGAATCTGAACGAGTTTTAGCGACAGGACCGGTAGAACGGAAGATATGGTCGAAAAACCACGCTGATCTCGAATTTTCGTCCTTTTCGTCTAAAACCCATTATTTAAGGAGATAAATGAGAAAAACGAATCCACCGATGTTCCGAGCTTCCTTGAGGCTCTATTTGATGTGTTTCTTCATGCTGAACACGAATCTGAACGAGTTTTAGCGACAGGACCGGTAGAACGGAAGATATGATCGAACAACCACGGTGATCTCGAATTTTCGTCCCTTCAGTCTAAAACCCATTATTTAAGGAGATAATTGAGAAAAACGAATCCACCGATGTTCCGAGCTTCCTCAAGGCTCTATTCAATGTGTTTCTTCATGCTGAACACGAATCTGAACGAGTTTTAGCGACACGACCGGTAGAACGGAAGATACGATCGAAAAAAAACCATGGTGATCACGAATTTTCGTCCTTTTCGTCTAAAACCCGTTATTTAAGGAGATAAATAAGAAAAACGAATGTACCGATGTTCCGAGCTTCCTCGAGGCTCTATTTGATGTGTTTCTTCATGCTGAACACGAATCTGAACGAGTTTTAGCGACAGGACCGGTAGAACGGAAGATATGGTCGAAAAACCACGGTGATCTCGAATTTTCGTCCTTTTCGTCTAAAACCCATTATTCAAGGAGATAATTGAGAAAAACAAATCCACCGATGTTTCGAGCTTCCTCAAGGCTCTATTTTATGTGTTTCTTCATGCTGAACACGAATCTGAACGAGTTTTGGCGACAGGACCGGTAGAACGGAAGATACGATAGGAAAACCACGGTGATCACGAATTTTCGTCCTTTTCGTCTAAAGCCCATTATTTAAGGAGATAAATGAGAAAAACGAATCTACCGATGCTCCGAGCTTCCTCGAGGCTCTATTTGATGTGTTTCTTCATGCTGAACACGAATCTGAACGAGTTTTAGCGACAGGACCGGTAGAACGGAAGATACGATCGAAAGACCACGGTGATCACGAATTTTCGTCCTTTTCGTCTAAAACCCATTATTTAAGGAGATAAATGAGAAAAACGAATCCACCGATGTTCCGAGCTTCCTCAAGGCTCTATTTGATGTGTTTCTTTATGCTGAACACGAATCTGAACGAGTTTTAGCGACAGGACCGGTAGAACGGAAGATATGGTCGGAAAACCACGGTGATCTCGAATTTTCGTCCTTTTCGTCTAAAACCCGTTATTTAAGGAGATAAATGAGAAAAACGAATCTACCGATGTTCCGAGCTTCCTCAAGGCTCTATTTGATGTGTTTCTTCATGCTGAACACGAATCTGAACGAGTTTTAGCGACAGGACCGGTAGAACGGAAGATACGATCGAAAAACCACGGTGATCACGAATTTTCGTCCTTTTCGTCTAAAACCCATTATTTAAGGAGATAAATGAGAAAAACGAATCCACCGATGTTCCGAGCTTCCTCAAGGCTCTATTTGATGTGTTTCTTCATGCTGAACACGAATCTGAACGAGATCTAGCCACAGGACCGGTAGAACGGAAGATACGATCGAAAAACCACGGTGATCTCGAATTTTCGTCCTTTTCGTCTAAAACCCATTATTTAAGAAGATAAATGAGAAAAACGAATCCACCGATGTTCCGAACTTCCTCAAGGCTCTATTTGATGTGTTTCTTCATGCTGAACACGAATCTGAACGAGATCTAGCCACAGGACCGGTAGAACGGAAGATAGTTTTAGCGACAGGACCGGTAGAACGGAAGATATGGTCGAAAAACCACGGTGATCTCGAATTTTCGTCCTTTTCGTCTAAAACCCATTATTCAAGGAGATAAATGAGAAAAACAAATCCACCGATGTTCCGAGCTTCCTCAAGGCTCTATTTGATGTGTTTCTTCATGCTGAACACGAATCTGAACGAGTTTTGGCGACAGGACCGGTAGAACGGAAGATACGATAGGAAAACCACGGTGATCACGAATTTTCGTCCTTTTCGGCTAAAGCCCATTATTTAAGGAGATAAATGAGAAAAACGAATCTACCGATGTTTCGAGCTTCCTCGAGGCTCTATTTGATGTGTTTCTTCATGCTGAACACGAATCTGAACGAGTTTTAGCGACAGGACCGGTAGAACGGAAGATATGGTCGAAAAACCACGGTGATCTCGAATTTTCGTCCTTTTCGTCTAAAACCCATTATTTAAGGGGATAAATGAGAAAAACGAATCTACCGATGTTCCGAGCTTCCTCAAGGCTCTATTTGATGTGTTTCTTCATGCTGAACACGAATCTGAACGAGTTTTAGCGACAGGACCGGTAGAACGGAAGATATGATCGAACAACCACGGTGATCTCGAATTTTCGTCCCTTTAGTCTAAAACCCATTATTTAAGGAGATAAATGAGAAAAACGAATCCACCGATGTTCCGAGCTTCCTCAAGGCTCTATTTGATGTGTTTCTTCATGCTGAACACGAATCTGAACGAGTTTTAGCGACAGGACCGGTAGAACGGAAGATACGATCGAAAAACCACGGTGATCACGAATTTTCGTCCTTTTCGTCTAAAACCCATTAATTAAGGAAATAAATGAGAAAAACGAATCCACCGATGTTCCGAGCTTCCTCAAGGCTCTATTTGATGTGTTTCTTAATGCTGAACACGAATCTGAACGAGTTTTAGCGACAGGACCGGTAGAACGGAAGATACGATCAAAAAACCACGGTGATCACGAATTTTCGTCCTTTTCGTCTAAAACCCATTATTTAAGGAGATAATTGAGAAAAACGAATCTACCGATGTTCCGAGCTTCCTCGAGGCTCTATTTGATGTGTTTCTTCATGCTGAACACGAATCTGAACGAGATCTAGCCACAGGACCGGTAGAACGGAAGATACGATCGAAAAACCACGGTGATCTCGAATTTTCGTCCTTTTCGTCTAAAACCCATTATTTAAGGAGATAAATGAGAAAAACAATTCCACCGATGTTCCGAGCTTCCTCAAGGCTCTATTTGATGTGTTTCTTCATGCTGAACACGAATCTAAACGAGTTTTAGCGACAGGACCGGTAGAACGGAAGATATGGTCGAAAAACCACGGTGATCTCGAATTTTCGTCCTTTTCGTCTAAAACCCATTATTCAAGGAGATAAATGAGAAAAACAAATCCACCGATGTTCCGAGCTTCCTCAAGGCTCTATTTTATGTGTTTCTTCATGCTGAACACGAATCTGAACGAGGTTTGGCGACAGGACCGGTAGAACGGAAGATACGATAGGAAAACCACGGTGATCACGAATTTTCGTCCTTTTCGTCTAAAGCCCATTATTTAAGGAGATAAATGAGAAAAACGAATCTACCGATGTTCCGAGCTTCCTCGAGGCTCTATTTGATGTGTTTCTTCATGCTGAACACGAATCTGAACGAGTTTTAGCGACAGGACCGGTAGAACGGAAGATATGGTCGAAAAACCACGGTGATCTCGAATTTTCGTCCTTTTCGTCTAAAACCCATTATTTAAGGAGATAAATGAGAAAAACGAATCTACCGATGTTCCGAGCTTCCTCAAGGCTCTATTTGATGTGTTTCTTCATGCTGAACACGAATCTGAACGAGTTTTAGCGACACGACCGGTAGAACGGAAGATACGATCGAAAAAAAACCATGGTGATCACGAATTGTCGTCCTTTTGGTCTAAAACCCGTTATTTAAGGAGATAAATGAGAAAAACGAATCTACCGATGTTCCGAGCTTCCTCGAGGCTCTATTTGATGTGTTTCTTCATGCTGAACACGAATCTGAACGAGTTTTAGCGACAGGACCGGTAGAACGGAAGATACGATCAAAAAACCACGGTGATCACGAATTTTCGTCCTTTTCGTCTAAAACCCATTATTTAAGGAGATAAATGAGAAAAACGAATCTACCGATGTTCCGAGCTTCCTCGAGGCTCTATTTGATGTGTTTCTTTATGCTGAACACGAATCTGAACGAGATCCAGCCACAGGACCGGTAGAACGGAAGATACGATCGAAAAACCACGGTGATCTCGAATTTTCGTCCTTTTCGTCTAAAACCCATTATTTAAGGAGATAAATGAGAAAAACGAATCTACCGATGTTCCGAGCTTCCTCAAGGCTCTATTTGATGTGTTTCTTCATGCTGAACACGAATCTGAACGAGTTTTAGCGACACGACCGGTAGAACGGAAAATACGATCGAAAAAAAACCATGGTGATCACGAATTTTCGTCCTTTTCGTCTAAAACCCATTATTTAAGGAGATAAATGAGAAAAACGAATCTATCGATGTTCCGAGCTTCCTCGAGGCTCTATTTGATGTGTTTCTTCATGCTGAACACGAATCTAAACGAGTTTTAGCGACAGGACCGGTAGAACGGAAGATATGGTCGAAAAACCACGGTGATCTCGAATTTTCGTCCTTTTCGTCTAAAACCCATTATTCGAGGAGATAAATGAGAAGAACAAATCCACCGATGTTCCGAGCTTCCTCAAGGCTCTATTTTATGTGTTTCTTCATGCTGAACACGAATCTGAACGAGTTTTGGCGACAGGACCGGTAGAACGGAAGATACGATAGGAAAACCACGGTGATCACGAATTTTCGTCTTTTTCGTCTAAAGCCCATTATTTAAGGAGATAAATGAGAAAAACGAATCTACCGATGTTCCGAGCTTCCTCGAGGCTCTATTTGATGTGTTTCTTCATGCTGAACACGAATCTGAACGAGTTTTAGCGACAGGACCGGTAGAACGGAAGATATGGTCGAAAAACCACGGTGATCTCGAATTTTCGTCCTTTTCGTCTAAAACCCATTATTTAAGGAGATAAATGAGAAAAACGAATCTACCGATGTTCCGAGCTTCCTCAAGGCTCTATTTGATGTGTTTCTTCATGCTGAACACGAATCTGAACGAGTTTTAGCGACACGACCGGTAGAACGGAAGATACGATCGAAAAAAAACCATGGTGATCACGAATTTTCGTCCTTTTCGTCTAAAACCCGTTATTTAAGGAGATAAATGAGAAAAACGAATCTACCGATGTTCCGAGCTTCCTCGAGGCTCTATTTGATGTGTTTCTTCATGCTGAACACGAATCTGAACGAGTTTTAGCGACAGGACCGGTAGAACGGAAGATACGATCGGAAGACCACGGTGATCACGAATTTTCGTCCTTTTCGTCTAAAACCCATTATTTAAGGAGATAAATGAGAAAAACAAATCCACCGATGTTCCGAGCTTCCTCAAGGCTCTATTTGATGTGTTTCTTCATGCTGAACACGAATCTGAACGAGTTTTAGCGACAGGACCGGTAGAACGGAAGATATGGTCGAAAAACCACGGTGATCTCGAATTTTCGTCCTTTTCGTCTAAAACCCATTATTTAAGGAGATAAATGAGAAAAACGAATCCACCGATGTTCCGAGCTTCCTCGAGGCTCTATTTGATGTGTTTCTTTATGCTGAACACGAATCTGAACGAGTTTTAGCGACAGGACCGGTAGAACGGAAGATATGATCGAACAACCACGGTGATCTCGAATTTTCGTCCCTTTAGTCTAAAACCCATTATTTAAGGAGATAATTGAGAAAAACGAATCCACCGATGTTCCGAGCTTCCTCAAGGCTCTATTTGATGTGTTTCTTCATGCTGAACACGAATCCAAACGAGTTTTAGCGACAGGACCGGTAGAACGGAAGATACGATCAAAAAACCACGGTGATCTCGAATTTTCGTCCCTTTAGTCTAAAACCCATTATTTAAGGAGATAAATGAGAAAAACGAATCCACCGATGTTCCGAGCTTCCTCAAGGCTCTATTTAATGTGTTTCTTCATGCTGAACACGAATCTAAACGAGTTTCAGCGACACGACCGGTAGAACGGAAGATACGATCGAAAAACCACAGTGATCTCGAATTTTCGTCCTTTTCGTCTAAAACCCATTATTTAAGGAGATAAATGAGAAAAACAAATCCACCGATGTTCCGAGCTCCCTCAAGGCTCTATTTGATGTGTTTCTTCATGCTGAACACGAATCTGAACGAGTTTTAGCGACAGGACCGGTAGAACGGAAGATATGGGCGAAAAACCACGGTGATCTCGAATTTTCGTCCTTTTCGTCTAAAACCCATTATTAACGGAGATAAATGAGAAAAACAAATCCACCGATGTTCCGAGCTTCCTCAAGGCTCTATTTTATGTGTTTCTTCATGCTGAACACGAATCTGAACGAGTTTTGGCGACAGGACCGGTAGAACGGAAGATACGATAGGAAAACCACGGTGATCACGAATTTTCGTCCTTTTCGTCTAAAGCCCATTATTTAAGGAGATAAATGAGAAAAACGAATCTACCGATGCTCCGAGCTTCCTCGAGGCTCTATTTGATGTGTTTCTTCATGCTGAACACGAATCTGAACGAGTTTTAGCGACAGGACCGGTAGAACGGAAGATACGATCGAAAGACCACGGTGATCACGAATTTTCGTCCTTTTCGTCTAAAACCCATTATTTAAGGAGATAAATGAGAAAAACGAATCCACCGATGTTCCGAGCTTCCTCAAGGCTCTATTTGATGTGTTTCTTTATGCTGAACACGAATCTGAACAGTTTTAGCGACAGGACCGGTAGAACGGAAGATATGGTCGGAAAACCACGGTGATCTCGAATTTTCGTCCTTTTCGTCTAAAACCCGTTATTTAAGGAGATAAATGAGAAAAACGAATCTACCGATGTTCCGAGCTTCCTCAAGGCTCTATTTGATGTGTTTCTTCATGCTGAACACGAATCTGAACGAGTTTTAGCGACAGGACCGGTAGAACGGAAGATACGATCGAAAAACCACGGTGATCACGAATTTTCGTCCTTTTCGTCTAAAACCCATTATTTAAGGAAATAAATGAGAAAAACGAATCCACCGATGTTCCGAGCTTCCTCAAGACTCTATTTGATGTGTTTCTTCATGCTGAACACGAATCTGAACGAGTTTTAGCGACAGGACCGGTAGAACGGAAGATATGATCGAACAACCACGGTGATCTCGAATTTTCGTCCCTTTAGTCTAAAACCCATTATTTAAGGAGATAAATGAGAAAAACGAATCCACCGATGTTCCGAGCTTCCTCAAGGCTCTATTTGATGTGTTTCTTCATGCTGAACACGAATCTGAACGAGATCTAGCCACAGGACCGGTAGAACGGAAGATACGATCGAAAAACCACGGTGATCTCGAATTTTCGTCCTTTTCGTCTAAAACCCATTATTTAAGGAGATAAATGAGAAAAACGAATCCACCGATGTTCCGAACTTCCTCAAGGCTCTATTTGATGTGTTTCTTCATGCTGAACACGAATCTGAACGAGATCTAGCCACAGGACCGGTAGAACGGAAGATACGATCGAAAAACCACGGTGATCTCGAATTTTCGTCCTTTTCGTCTAAAACCCATTATTTAAGGAGATAAATGAGAAAAACAATTCCACCGATGTTCCGAGCTTCCTCAAGGCTCTATTTGATGTGTTTCTTCATGCTGAACACGAATCTGAACGAGTTTTAGCGACAGGACCGGTAGAACGGAAGATATGGTCGAAAAACCACGGTGATCTCGAATTTTCGTCCTTTTCGTCTAAAACCCATTATTCAAGGAGATAAATGAGAAAAACAAATCCACCGATGTTCCGAGCTTCCTCAAGGCTCTATTTGATGTGTTTCTTCATGCTGAACACGAATCTGAACGAGTTTTGGCGACAGGACCGGTAGAACGGAAGATACGATAGGAAAACCACGGTGATCACGAATTTTCGTCCTTTTCGGCTAAAGCCCATTATTTAAGGAGATAAATGAGAAAAACGAATCTACCGATGTTTCGAGCTTCCTCGAGGCTCTATTTGATGTGTTTCTTCATGCAGAACACGAATCTGAACGAGTTTTAGCGACAGGACCGGTAGAACGGAAGATATGGTCGAAAAACCACGGTGATCTCGAATTTTCGTCCTTTTCGTCTAAAACCCATTATTTAAGGGGATAAATGAGAAAAACGAATCTACCGATGTTCCGAGCTTCCTCAAGGCTCTATTTGATGTGTTTCTTCATGCTGAACACGAATCTGAACGAGTTTTAGCGACAGGACCGGTAGAACGGAAGATATGATCGAACAACCACGGTGATCTCGAATTTTCGTCCCTTTAGTCTAAAACCCATTATTTAAGGAGATAAATGAGAAAAACGAATCCACCGATGTTCCGAGCTTCCTCAAGGCTCTATTTAATGTGTTTCTTCATGCTGAACACGAATCTAAACGAGTTTTAGCGACACGACCGGTAGAGCGGAAGATACGATCGAAAAAAAACCATGGTGATCACGAATTTCCGTCCTTTTCGTCTAAAACCCGTTATTTAAGGAGATAAATGAGAAAAACGAATCTACCGATGTTCCGAGCTTCCTCAAGGCTCTATTTGATGTGTTTCTTCATGCTGAACACGAATCTGAACGAGTTTTAGCGACAGGACCGGTAGAACGGAAGATACGATCGAAAAACCACGGTGATCACGAATTTTCGTCCTTTTCGTCTAAAACCCATTAATTAAGGAAATAAATGAGAAAAACGAATCCACCGATGTTCCGAGCTTCCTCAAGGCTCTATTTGATGTGTTTCTTAATGCTGAACACGAATCTGAACGAGTTTTAGCGACAGGACCGGTAGAACGGAAGATACGATCAAAAAACCACGGTGATCACGAATTTTCGTCCTTTTCGTCTAAAACCCATTATTTAAGGAGATAAATGAGAAAAACGAATCTACCGATGTTCCGAGCTTCCTCGAGGCTCTATTTGATGTGTTTCTTCATGCTGAACACGAATCTGAACGAGATCTAGCCACAGGACCGGTAGAACGGAAGATACGATCGAAAAACCACGGTAATCTCGAATTTTCGTCCTTTTCGTCTAAAACCCATTATTTAAGGAGATAAATGAGAAAAACAATTCCACCGATGTTCCGAGCTTCCTCAAGGCTCTATTTGATGTGTTTCTTCATGCTGAACACGAATCTAAACGAGTTTTAGCGACAGGACCGGTAGAACGGAAGATATGGTCGAAAAACCACGGTGATCTCGAATTTTCGTCCTTTTCGTCTAAAACCCATTATTCAAGGAGATAAATGAGAAAAACAAATCCACCGATGTTCCGAGCTTCCTCAAGGCTCTATTTTATGTGTTTCTTCATGCTGAACACGAATCTGAACGAGTTTTGGCGACAGGACCGGTAGAACGGAAGATACGATAGGAAAACCACGGTGATCACGAATTTTCGTCCTTTTCGTCTAAAGCCCATTATTTAAGGAGATAAATGAGAAAAACGAATCTACCGATGTTCCGAGCTTCCTCGAGGCTCTATTTGATGTGTTTCTTCATGCTGAACACGAATCTGAACGAGTTTTAGCGACACGACCGGTAGAACGGAAGATACGATCGAAAAAAAACCATGGTGATCACGAATTGTCGTCCTTTTGGTCTAAAACCCGTTATTTAAGGAGATAAATGAGAAAAACGAATCTACCGATGTTCCGAGCTTCCTCGAGGCTCTATTTGATGTGTTTCTTCATGCTGAACACGAATCTGAACGAGTTTTAGCGACAGGACCGGTAGAACGGAAGATACGATCGAAAAACCACGGTGATCTCGAATTTTCGTCCTTTTCGTCTAAAACCCATTATTTAAGGAGATAAATGAGAAAAACGAATCTACCGATGTTCCGAGCTTCCTCAAGGCTCTATTTGATGTGTTTCTTCATGCTGAACACGAATCTGAACGAGTTTTAGCGACACGACCGGTAGAACGGAAAATACGATCAAAAAAAAACCATGGTGATCACGAATTTTCGTCCTTTTCGTCTAAAACCCATTATTTAAGGAGATAAATGAGAAAAACGAATCTATCGATGTTCCGAGCTTCCTCGAGGCTCTATTTGATGTGTTTCTTCATGCTGAACACGAATCTGAACGAGTTTTGGCGACAGGACCGGTAGAACGGAAGATACGATAGGAAAACCACGGTGATCACGAATTTTCGTCCTTTTCGGCTAAAGCCCATTATTCAAGGAGATAAATGAGAAAAACAAATCCACCGATGTTCCGAGCTTCCTCAAGGCTCTATTTTATGTGTTTCTTCATGCTGAACACGAATCTGAACGAGTTTTGGCGACAGGACCGGTAGAACGGAAGATACGATAGGAAAACCACGGTGATCACGAATTTTCGTCTTTTTCGTCTAAAGCCCATTATTTAAGGAGATAAATGAGAAAAACGAATCTACCGATGTTCC
Organism: Diplazon laetatorius; assembly: GCA_963662125.1. NCBI lineage: Eukaryota > Metazoa > Arthropoda > Insecta > Hymenoptera > Ichneumonidae > Diplazon > Diplazon laetatorius. The sequence continues at coordinate 5,016,330 of OY759164.1, forward strand.
GAGCTTCCTCGAGGCTCTATTTGATGTGTTTCTTCATGCTGAACACGAATCTGAACGAGTTTTAGCGACAGGACCGGTAGAACGGAAGATATGATCGAACAACCACGGTGATCTCGAATTTTCGTCCCTTTAGTCTAAAACCCATTATTTAAGGAGATAATTGAGAAAAACGAATCCACCGATGTTCCGAGCTTCCTCAAGGCTCTATTTGATGTGTTTCTTCATGCTGAACACGAATCCAAACGAGTTTTAGCGACAGGACCGGTAGAACGGAAGATACGATCAAAAAACCATGGTGATCACGAATTTCCGTCCTTTTCGTCTAAAACCCGTTATTTAAGGAGATAAATGAGAAAAACGAATCTACCGATGTTCCGAGCTTCCCCAAGGCTCTATTTGATGTGTTTCTTCATGCTGAACACGAATCTGAACGAGTTTTAGCGACAGGACCGGTAGAACGGAAGATACGATCGAAAAACCACGGTGATCACGAATTTTCGTCCTTTTCGTCTAAAACCCATTATTTAAGGAAATAAATGAGAAAAACGAATCCACCGATGTTCCGAGCTTCCTCAAGGCTCTATTTGATGTGTTTCTTAATGCTGAACACGAATCTGAACGAGTTTTAGCGACAGGACCGGTAGAACGGAAGATACGATCAAAAAACCACGGTGATCACGAATTTTCGTCCTTTTCGTCTAAAACCCATTATTTAAGGAGATAAATGAGAAAAACGAATCTACCGATGTTCCGAGCTTCCTCGAGGCTCTATTTAATGTGTTTCTTCATGCTGAACACGAATCTGAACGAGATCTAGCCACAGGACCGGTAGAACGGAAGATACGATCGAAAAACCACGGTGATCTCGAATTTTCGTCCTTTTCGTCTAAAACCCATTATTTAAGGAGATAAATGAGAAAAACAATTCCACCGATGTTCCGAGCTTCCTCAAGGCTCTATTTGATGTGTTTCTTCATGCTGAACACGAATCTAAACGAGTTTTAGCGACAGGACCGGTAGAACGGAAGATATGGTCGAAAAACCACGGTGATCTCGAATTTTCGTCCTTTTCGTCTAAAACCCATTATTCAAGGAGATAAATGAGAAAAACAAATCCACCGATGTTCCGAGCTTCCTCAAGGCTCTATTTGATGTGTTTCTTCATGCTGAACACGAATCTGAACGAGTTTTAGCGACAGGACCGGTAGAACGGAAGATATGGTCGAAAAACCACGGTGATCTCGAATTTTCGTCCTTTTCGTCTAAAACCCATTATTTAAGGAGATAAATGAGAAAAACGAATCCACCGATGTTCCGAGCTTCCTCGAGGCTCTATTTGATGTGTTTCTTTATGCTGAACACGAATCTGAACGAGTTTTAGCGACAGGACCGGTAGAACGGAAGATATGATCGAACAACCACGGTGATCTCGAATTTTCGTCCCTTTAGTCTAAAACCCATTATTTAAGGAGATAATTGAGAAAAACGAATCCACCGATGTTCCGAGCTTCCTCAAGGCTCTATTTGATGTGTTTCTTCATGCTGAACACGAATCCAAACGAGTTTTAGCGACAGGACCGGTAGAACGGAAGATACGATCAAAAAATCACGGTGATCTCGAATTTTCGTCCCTTTAGTCTAAAACCCATTATTTAAGGAGATAAATGAGAAAAACGAATCCACCGATGTTCCGAGCTTCCTCAAGGCTCTATTTAATGTGTTTCTTCATGCTGAACACGAATCTAAACGAGTTTTAGCGACACGACCGGTAGAACGGAAGATACGATCGAAAAAAAACCATGGTGATCACGAATTTCCGTCCTTTTCGTCTAAAACCCGTTATTTAAGGAGATAAATGAGAAAAACGAATCTACCGATGTTCCGAGCTTCCTCAAGGCTCTATTTGATGTTTTTCTTCATGCTGAACACGAATCTGAACGAGTTTTAGCGACAGGACCGGTAGAACGGAAGATACGATCGAAAAACCACGGTGATCACGAATTTTCGTCTTTTTCGTCTAAAACCCATTATTTAAGGAAATAAATAAGAAAAACGAATCCACCGATGTTCCGAGCTTCCTCAAGGCTCTATTTGATGTGTTTCTTAATGCTGAACACGAATCTAAACGAGTTTTAGCGACAGGACCGGTAGAACGGAAGATACGATCAAAAAACCACGGTGATCACGAATTTTCGTCCTTTTCGTCTAAAACCCATTATTTAAGGAGATAAATGAGAAAAACGAATCTACCGATGTTCCGAGCTTCCTCGAGGCTCTATTTGATGTGTTTCTTCATGCTGAACACGAATCTGAACGAGATCTAGCCACAGGACCGGTAGAACGGAAGATACGATCGAAAAACCACGGTGATCTCGAATTTTCGTCCTTTTCGTCTAAAACCCATTATTTAAGGAGATAAATGAGAAAAACAATTCCACCGATGTTCCGAGCTTCCTCAAGGCTCTATTTGATGTGTTTCTTCATGCTGAACACGAATCTAAACGAGTTTTAGCGACAGGACCGGTAGAACGGAAGATATGGTCGAAAAACCACGGTGATCTCGAATTTTCGTCCTTTTCGTCTAAAACCCATTATTCAAGGAGATAAATGAGAAAAACAAATCCACCGATGTTCCGAGCTTCCTCAAGGCTCTATTTTATGTGTTTCTTCATGCTGAACACGAATCTGAACGAGTTTTGGCGACAGGACCGGTAGAACGGAAGATACGATAGGAAAACCACGGTGATCACGAATTTTCGTCCTTTTCGTCTAAAGCCCATTATTTAAGGAGATAAATGAGAAAAACGAATCTACCAATGTTCCGAGCTTCCTCGAGGCTCTATTTGATGTGTTTCTTCATGCTGAACACGAATCTGAACGAGTTTTAGCGACAGGACCGGTAGAACGGAAGATATGGTCGAAAAACCACGGTGATCTCGAATTTTCGTCCTTTTCGTCTAAAACCCATTATTTAAGGAGATAAATGAGAAAAACGAATCTACCGATGTTCCGAGCTTCCTCAAGGCTCTTTTTGATGTGTTTCTTCATGCTGAACACGAATCTGAACGAGTTTTAGCGACACGACCGGTAGAACGGAAGATACGATCGAAAAAAAACCATGGTGATCACGAATTGTCGTCCTTTTCGTCTAAAACCCGTTATTTAAGGAGATAAATGAGAAAAACGAATCTACCGATGTTCCGAGCTTCCTCGAGGCTCTATTTGATGTGTTTCTTTATGCTGAACACGAATCTGAACGAGTTTTAGCGACAGGACCGGTAGAACGGAAGATACGATCAAAAAACCACGGTGATCACGAATTTTCGTCCTTTTCGTCTAAAACCCATTATTTAAGGAGATAAATGAGAAAAACGAATCTACCGATGTTCCGAGCTTCCTCGAGGCTCTATTTGATGTGTTTCTTTATGCTGAACACGAATCTGACCGAGATCTAGCCACAGGACCGGTAGAACGGAAGATACGATCGAAAAACCACGGTGATCTCGAATTTTCGTCTTTTTCGTCTAAAGCCCATTATTTAAGGAGATAAATGAGAAAAACGAATCTACCGATGTTCCGAGCTTCCTCGAGGCTCTATTTGATGTGTTTCTTCATGCTGAACACGAATCTGAACGAGTTTTAGCGACAGGACCGGTAGAACGGAAGATATGGGCGAAAAACCACGGTGATCTCGAATTTTCGTCCTTTTCGTCTAAAACCCATTATTAACGGAGATAAATGAGAAAAACAAATCCACCGATGTTCCGAGCTTCCTCAAGGCTCTATTTTATGTGTTTCTTCATGCTGAACACGAATCTGAACGAGTTTTGGCGACAGGACCGGTAGAACGGAAGATACGATAGGAAAACCACGGTGATCACGAATTTTCGTCCTTTTCGTCTAAAGCCCATTATTTAAGGAGATAAATGAGAAAAACGAATCTACCGATGCTCCGAGCTTCCTCGAGGCTCTATTTGATGTGTTTCTTCATGCTGAACACGAATCTGAACGAGTTTTAGCGACAGGACCGGTAGAACGGAAGATACGATCGAAAGACCACGGTGATCACGAATTTTCGTCCTTTTCGTCTAAAACCCATTATTTAAGGAGATAAATGAGAAAAACGAATCCACCGATGTTCCGAGCTTCCTCAAGGCTCTATTTGATGTGTTTCTTTATGCTGAACACGAATCTGAACGAGTTTTAGCGACAGGACCGGTAGAACGGAAGATATGGTCGGAAAACCACGGTGATCTCGAATTTTCGTCCTTTTCGTCTAAAACCCGTTATTTAAGGAGATAAATGAGAAAAACGAATCTACCGATGTTCCGAGCTTCCTCAAGGCTCTATTTGATGTGTTTCTTCATGCTGAACACGAATCTGAACGAGTTTTAGTGACAGGACCGGTAGAACGGAAGATACGATCGAAAAACCACGGTGATCACGAATTTTCGTCCTTTTCGTCTAAAACCCATTATTTAAGGAAATAAATGAGAAAAACGAATCCACCGATGTTCCGAGCTTCCTCAAGGCTCTATTTGATGTGTTTCTTCATGCTGAACACGAATCTGAACGAGTTTTAGCGACAGGACCGGTAGAACGGAAGATATGATCGAACAACCACGGTGATCTCGAATTTTCGTCCCTTTAGTCTAAAACCCATTATTTAAGGAGATAAATGAGAAAAACGAATCCACCGATGTTCCGAGCTTCCTCAAGGCTCTATTTGATGTGTTTCTTCATGCTGAACACGAATCTGAACGAGATCTAGCCACAGGACCGGTAGAACGGAAGATACGATCGTAAAACCACGGTGATCTCGAATTTTCGTCCTTTTCGTCTAAAACCCATTATTTAAGAAGATAAATGAGAAAAACGAATCCACCGATGTTCCGAACTTCCTCAAGGCTCTATTTGATGTGTTTCTTTATGCTGAACACGAATCTGAACGAGATCTAGCCACAGGACCGGTAGAACGGAAGATAGTTTTAGCGACAGGACCGGTAGAACGGAAGATATGGTCGAAAAACCACGGTGATCTCGAATTTTCGTCCTTTTCGTCTAAAACCCATTATTCAAGGAGATAAATGAGAAAAACAAATCCACCGATGTTCCGAGCTTCCTCAAGGCTCTATTTGATGTGTTTCTTCATGCTGAACACGAATCTGAACGAGTTTTGGCGACAGGACCGGTAGAACGGAAGATACGATAGGAAAACCACGGTGATCACGAATTTTCGTCCTTTTCGGCTAAAGCCCATTATTTAAGGAGATAAATGAGAAAAACGAATCTACCGATGTTCCGAGCTTCCTCAAGGCTCTATTTTATGTGTTTCTTCATGCTGAACACGAATCTGAACGAGTTTTGGCGACAGGACCGGTAGAACGGAAGATACGATAGGAAAACCACGGTGATCACGAATTTTCGTCCTTTTCGTCTAAAGCCCATTATTTAAGGAGATAAATGAGAAAAACGAATCTACCGATGTTCCGAGCTTCCTCGAGGCTCTATTTGATGTGTTTCTTCATGCTGAACACGAATCTGAACGAGTTTTAGCGACAGGACCGGTAGAACGGAAGATATGGTCGAAAAACCACGGTGATCTCGAATTTTCGTCCTTTTCGTCTAAAACCCATTATTTAAGGAGATAAATGAGAAAAACGAATCTACCGATGTTCCGAGCTTCCTCAAGGCTCTATTTGATGTGTTTCTTCATGCTGAACACGAATCTGAACGAGTTTTAGCGACACGACCGGTAGAACGGAAGATACGATCGAAAAAAAACCATGGTGATCACGAATTGTCGTCCTTTTGGTCTAAAACCCGTTATTTAAGGAGATAAATGAGAAAAACGAATCTACCGATGTTCCGAGCTTCCTCGAGGCTCTATTTGATGTGTTTCTTCATGCTGAACACGAATCTGAACGAGTTTTAGCGACAGGACCGGTAGAACGGAAGATACGATCAAAAAACCACGGTGATCACGAATTTTCGTCCTTTTCGTCTAAAACCCATTATTTAAGGAGATAAATGAGAAAAACGAATCTACCGATGTTCCGAGCTTCCTCGAGGCTCTATTTGATGTGTTTCTTTATGCTGAACACGAATCTGAACGAGATCCAGCCACAGGACCGGTAGAACGGAAGATACGATCGAAAAACCACGGTGATCTCGAATTTTCGTCCTTTTCGTCTAAAACCCATTATTTAAGGAGATAAATGAGAAAAACGAATCTACCGATGTTCCGAGCTTCCTCAAGGCTCTATTTGATGTGTTTCTTCATGCTGAACACGAATCTGAACGAGTTTTAGCGACACGACCGGTAGAACGGAAAATACGATCGAAAAAAAACCATGGTGATCACGAATTTTCGTCCTTTTCGTCTAAAACCCATTATTTAAGGAGATAAATGAGAAAAACGAATCTATCGATGTTCCGAGCTTCCTCGAGGCTCTATTTGATGTGTTTCTTCATGCTGAACACGAATCTAAACGAGTTTTAGCGACAGGACCGGTAGAACGGAAGATATGGTCGAAAAACCACGGTGATCTCGAATTTTCGTCCTTTTCGTCTAAAACCCATTATTCGAGGAGATAAATGAGAAGAACAAATCCACCGATGTTCCGAGCTTCCTCAAGGCTCTATTTTATGTGTTTCTTCATGCTGAACACGAATCTGAACGAGTTTTGGCGACAGGACCGGTAGAACGGAAGATACGATAGGAAAACCACGGTGATCACGAATTTTCGTCTTTTTCGTCTAAAGCCCATTATTTAAGGAGATAAATGAGAAAAACGAATCTACCGATGTTCCGAGCTTCCTCGAGGCTCTATTTGATGTGTTTCTTCATGCTGAACACGAATCTGAACGAGTTTTAGCGACAGGACCGGTAGAACGGAAGATATGGTCGAAAAACCACGGTGATCTCGAATTTTCGTCCTTTTCGTCTAAAACCCATTATTTAAGGAGATAAATGAGAAAAACGAATCTACCGATGTTCCGAGCTTCCTCAAGGCTCTATTTGATGTGTTTCTTCATGCTGAACACGAATCTGAACGAGTTTTAGCGACACGACCGGTAGAACGGAAGATACGATCGAAAAAAAACCATGGTGATCACGAATTTTCGTCCTTTTCGTCTAAAACCCGTTATTTAAGGAGATAAATGAGAAAAACGAATCTACCGATGTTCCGAGCTTCCTCGAGGCTCTATTTGATGTGTTTCTTCATGCTGAACACGAATCTGAACGAGTTTTAGCGACAGGACCGGTAGAACGGAAGATACGATCGGAAGACCACGGTGATCACGAATTTTCGTCCTTTTCGTCTAAAACCCATTATTTAAGGAGATAAATGAGAAAAACAAATCCACCGATGTTCCGAGCTTCCTCAAGGCTCTATTTGATGTGTTTCTTCATGCTGAACACGAATCTGAACGAGTTTTAGCGACAGGACCGGTAGAACGGAAGATATGGTCGAAAAACCACGGTGATCTCGAATTTTCGTCCTTTTCGTCTAAAACCCATTATTTAAGGAGATAAATGAGAAAAACGAATCCACCGATGTTCCGAGCTTCCTCGAGGCTCTATTTGATGTGTTTCTTTATGCTGAACACGAATCTGAACGAGTTTTAGCGACAGGACCGGTAGAACGGAAGATATGATCGAACAACCACGGTGATCTCGAATTTTCGTCCCTTTAGTCTAAAACCCATTATTTAAGGAGATAATTGAGAAAAACGAATCCACCGATGTTCCGAGCTTCCTCAAGGCTCTATTTGATGTGTTTCTTCATGCTGAACACGAATCCAAACGAGTTTTAGCGACAGGACCGGTAGAACGGAAGATACGATCAAAAAACCACGGTGATCTCGAATTTTCGTCCCTTTAGTCTAAAACCCATTATTTAAGGAGATAAATGAGAAAAACGAATCCACCGATGTTCCGAGCTTCCTCAAGGCTCTATTTAATGTGTTTCTTCATGCTGAACACGAATCTAAACGAGTTTTAGCGACACGACCGGTAGAACGGAAGATACGATCGAAAAACCACAGTGATCTCGAATTTTCGTCCTTTTCGTCTAAAACCCATTATTTAAGGAGATAAATGAGAAAAACAAATCCACCGATGTTCCGAGCTCCCTCAAGGCTCTATTTGATGTGTTTCTTCATGCTGAACACGAATCTGAACGAGTTTTAGCGACAGGACCGGTAGAACGGAAGATATGGGCGAAAAACCACGGTGATCTCGAATTTTCGTCCTTTTCGTCTAAAACCCATTATTAACGGAGATAAATGAGAAAAACAAATCCACCGATGTTCCGAGCTTCCTCAAGGCTCTATTTTATGTGGTTCTTCATGCTGAACACGAATCTGAACGAGTTTTGGCGACAGGACCGGTAGAACGGAAGATACGATAGGAAAACCACGGTGATCACGAATTTTCGTCCTTTTCGTCTAAAGCCCATTATTTAAGGAGATAAATGAGAAAAACGAATCTACCGATGCTCCGAGCTTCCTCGAGGCTCTATTTGATGTGTTTCTTCATGCTGAACACGAATCTGAACGAGTTTTAGCGACAGGACCGGTAGAACGGAAGATACGATCGAAAGACCACGGTGATCACGAATTTTCGTCCTTTTCGTCTAAAACCCATTATTTAAGGAGATAAATGAGAAAAACGAATCCACCGATGTTCCGAGCTTCCTCAAGGCTCTATTTGATGTGTTTCTTTATGCTGAACACGAATCTGAACGAGTTTTAGCGACAGGACCGGTAGAACGGAAGATATGGTCGGAAAACCACGGTGATCTCGAATTTTCGTCCTTTTCGTCTAAAACCCGTTATTTAAGGAGATAAATGAGAAAAACGAATCTACCGATGTTCCGAGCTTCCTCAAGGCTCTATTTGATGTGTTTCTTCATGCTGAACACGAATCTGAACGAGTTTTAGCGACAGGACCGGTAGAACGGAAGATACGATCGAAAAACCACGGTGATCACGAATTTTCGTCCTTTTCGTCTAAAACCCATTATTTAAGGAAATAAATGAGAAAAACGAATCCACCGATGTTCCGAGCTTCCTCAAGGCTCTATTTGATGTGTTTCTTCATGCTGAACACGAATCTGAACGAGTTTTAGCGACAGGACCGGTAGAACGGAAGATATGATCGAACAACCACGGTGATCTCGAATTTTCGTCCCTTTAGTCTAAAACCCATTATTTAAGGAGATAAATGAGAAAAACGAATCCACCGATGTTCCGAGCTTCCTCAAGGCTCTATTTGATGTGTTTCTTCATGCTGAACACGAATCTGAACGAGATCTAGCCACAGGACCGGTAGAACGGAAGATACGATCGAAAAACCACGGTGATCTCGAATTTTCGTCCTTTTCGTCTAAAACCCATTATTTAAGGAGATAAATGAGAAAAACGAATCCACCGATGTTCCGAACTTCCTCAAGGCTCTATTTGATGTGTTTCTTCATGCTGAACACGAATCTGAACGAGATCTAGCCACAGGACCGGTAGAACGGAAGATACGATCGAAAAACCACGGTGATCTCGAATTTTCGTCCTTTTCGTCTAAAACCCATTATTTAAGGAGATAAATGAGAAAAACAATTCCACCGATGTTCCGAGCTTCCTCAAGGCTCTATTTGATGTGTTTCTTCATGCTGAACACGAATCTGAACGAGTTTTAGCGACAGGACCGGTAGAACGGAAGATATGGTCGAAAAACCACGGTGATCTCGAATTTTCGTCCTTTTCGTCTAAAACCCATTATTCAAGGAGATAAATGAGAAAAACAAATCCACCGATGTTCCGAGCTTCCTCAAGGCTCTATTTGATGTGTTTCTTCATGCTGAACACGAATCTGAACGAGTTTTGGCGACAGGACCGGTAGAACGGAAGATACGATAGGAAAACCACGGTGATCACGAATTTTCGTCCTTTTCGGCTAAAGCCCATTATTTAAGGAGATAAATGAGAAAAACGAATCTACCGATGTTTCGAGCTTCCTCGAGGCTCTATTTGATGTGTTTCTTCATGCAGAACACGAATCTGAACGAGTTTTAGCGACAGGACCGGTAGAACGGAAGATATGGTCGAAAAACCACGGTGATCTCGAATTTTCGTCCTTTTCGTCTAAAACCCATTATTTAAGGGGATAAATGAGAAAAACGAATCTACCGATGTTCCGAGCTTCCTCAAGGCTCTATTTGATGTGTTTCTTCATGCTGAACACGAATCTGAACGAGTTTTAGCGACAGGACCGTTAGAACGGAAGATATGATCGAACAACCACGGTGATCACGAATTTTCGTCCTTTTCGTCTAAAACCCATTAATTAAGGAAATAAATGAGAAAAACGAATCCACCGATGTTCCGAGCTTCCTCAAGGCTCTATTTGATGTGTTTCTTAATGCTGAACACGAATCTGAACAAGTTTTAGCGACAGGACCGGTAGAACGGAAGATACGATCAAAAAACCACGGTGATCACGAATTTTCGTCCTTTTCGTCTAAAACCCATTATTTAAGGAGATAAATGAGAAAAACGAATCTACCGATGTTCCGAGCTTCCTCGAGGCTCTATTTGATGTGTTTCTTCATGCTGAACACGAATCTGAACGAGATCTAGCCACAGGACCGGTAGAACGGAAGATACGATAGGAAAACCACGGTGATCACGAATTTTCGTCCTTTTCGTCTAAAGCCCATTATTTAAGGAGATAAATGAGAAAAACGAATCTACCGATGTTCCGAGCTTCCTCGAGGCTCTATTTGATGTGTTTCTTCATGCTGAACACGAATCTGAACGAGTTTTAGCGACACGACCGGTAGAACGGAAGATACGATCGAAAAAAAACCATGGTGATCACGAATTGTCGTCCTTTTGGTCTAAAACCCGTTATTTAAGGAGATAAATGAGAAAAACGAATCTACCGATGTTCCGAGCTTCCTCGAGGCTCTATTTGATGTGTTTCTTCATGCTGAACACGAATCTGAACGAGTTTTAGCGACAGGACCGGTAGAACGGAAGATACGATCGAAAAACCACGGTGATCACGAATTTTCGTCCTTTTCGTCTAAAACCCATTAATTAAGGAAATAAATGAGAAAAACGAATCCACCGATGTTCCGAGCTTCCTCAAGGCTCTATTTGATGTGTTTCTTAATGCTGAACACGAATCTGAACAAGTTTTAGCGACAGGACCGGTAGAACGGAAGATACGATCAAAAAACCACGGTGATCACGAATTTTCGTCCTTTTCGTCTAAAACCCATTATTTAAGGAGATAAATGAGAAAAACGAATCTACCGATGTTCCGAGCTTCCTCGAGGCTCTATTTGATGTGTTTCTTCATGCTGAACACGAATCTGAACGAGATCTAGCCACAGGACCGGTAGAACGGAAGATACGATAGGAAAACCACGGTGATCACGAATTTTCGTCCTTTTCGTCTAAAGCCCATTATTTAAGGAGATAAATGAGAAAAACGAATCTACCGATGTTCCGAGCTTCCTCGAGGCTCTATTTGATGTGTTTCTTCATGCTGAACACGAATCTGAACGAGTTTTAGCGACACGACCGGTAGAACGGAAGATACGATCGAAAAAAAACCATGGTGATCACGAATTGTCGTCCTTTTGGTCTAAAACCCGTTATTTAAGGAGATAAATGAGAAAAACGAATCTACCGATGTTCCGAGCTTCCTCGAGGCTCTATTTGATGTGTTTCTTCATGCTGAACACGAATCTGAACGAGTTTTAGCGACAGGACCGGTAGAACGGAAGATACGATCGAAAAACCACGGTGATCTCGAATTTTCGTCCTTTTCGTCTAAAACCCATTATTTAAGGAGATAAATGAGAAAAACGAATCTACCGATGTTCCGAGCTTCCTCAAGGCTCTATTTGATGTGTTTCTTCATGCTGAACACGAATCTGAACGAGTTTTAGCGACACGACCGGTAGAACGGAAAATACGATCGAAAAAAAACCATGGTGATCACGAATTTTCGTCCTTTTCGTCTAAAACCCATTATTTAAGGAGATAAATGAGAAAAACGAATCTATCGATGTTCCGAGCTTCCTCAAGGCTCTATTTTATGTGTTTCTTCATGCTGAACACGAATCTGAACGAGTTTTGGCGACAGGACCGGTAGAACGGAAGATACGATAGGAAAACCACGGTGATCACGAATTTTCGTCTTTTTCGTCTAAAGCCCATTATTTAAGGAGATAAATGAGAAAAACGAATCTACCGATGTTCCGAGCTTCCTCGAGGCTCTATTTGATGTGTTTCTTCATGCTGAACACGAATCTGAACGAGTTTTAGCGACAGGACCGGTAGAACGGAAGATATGATCGAACAACCACGGTGATCTCGAATTTTCGTCCCTTTAGTCTAAAACCCATTATTTAAGGAGATAATTGAGAAAAACGAATCCACCGATGTTCCGAGCTTCCTCAAGGCTCTATTTGATGTGTTTCTTCATGCTGAACACGAATCCAAACGAGTTTTAGCGACAGGACCGGTAGAACGGAAGATACGATCAAAAAACCATGGTGATCACGAATTTCCGTCCTTTTCGTCTAAAACCCGTTATTTAAGGAGATAAATGAGAAAAACGAATCTACCGATGTTCCGAGCTTCCTCAAGGCTCTATTTGATGTGTTTCTTCATGCTGAACACGAATCTGAACGAGTTTTAGCGACAGGACCGGTAGAACGGAAGATACGATCGAAAAACCACGGTGATCACGAATTTTCGTCCTTTTCGTCTAAAACCCATTATTTAAGGAAATAAATGAGAAAAACGAATCCACCGATGTTCCGAGCTTCCTCAAGGCTCTATTTGATGTGTTTCTTAATGCTGAACACGAATCTGAACGAGTTTTAGCGACAGGACCGGTAGAACGGAAGATACGATCAAAAAACCACGGTGATCACGAATTTTCGTCCTTTTCGTCTAAAACCCATTATTTAAGGAGATAAATGAGAAAAACGAATCTACCGATGTTCCGAGCTTCCTCGAGGCTCTATTTAATGTGTTTCTTCATGCTGAACACGAATCTGAACGAGATCTAGCCACAGGACCGGTAGAACGGAAGATACGATCGAAAAACCACGGTGATCTCGAATTTTCGTCCTTTTCGTCTAAAACCCATTATTTAAGGAGATAAATGAGAAAAACAATTCCACCGATGTTCCGAGCTTCCTCAAGGCTCTATTTGATGTGTTTCTTCATGCTGAACACGAATCTAAACGAGTTTTAGCGACAGGACCGGTAGAACGGAAGATATGGTCGAAAAACCACGGTGATCTCGAATTTTCGTCCTTTTCGTCTAAAACCCATTATTCAAGGAGATAAATGAGAAAAACAAATCCACCGATGTTCCGAGCTTCCTCAAGGCTCTATTTTATGTGTTTCTTCATGCTGAACACGAATCTGAACGAGTTTTGGCGACAGGACCGGTAGAACGGAAGATACGATAGGAAAACCACGGTGATCACGAATTTTCGTCCTTTTCGTCTAAAGCCCATTATTTAAGGAGATAAATGAGAAAAACGAATCTACCGATGTTCCGAGCTTCCTCGAGGCTCTATTTGATGTGTTTCTTCATGCTGAACACGAATCTGAACGAGTTTTAGCGACAGGACCGGTAGAACGGAAGATATGGTCGAAAAACCACGGTGATCTCGAATTTTCGTCCTTTTCGTCTAAAACCCATTATTTAAGGAGATAAATGAGAAAAACGAATCTACCGATGTTCCGAGCTTCCTCAAGGCTCTATTTGATGTGTTTCTTCATGCTGAACACGAATCTGAACGAGTTTTAGCGACACGACCGGTAGAACGGAAGATACGATCGAAAAAAAACCATGGTGATCACGAATTGTCGTCCTTTTGGTCTAAAACCCGTTATTTAAGGAGATAAATGAGAAAAACGAATCTACCGATGTTCCGAGCTTCCTCGAGGCTCTATTTGATGTGTTTCTTCATGCTGAACACGAATCTGAACGAGTTTTAGCGACAGGACCGGTAGAACGGAAGATACGATCAAAAAACCACGGTGATCACGAATTTTCGTCCTTTTCGTCTAAAACCCATTATTTAAGGAGATAAATGAGAAAAACGAATCTACCGATGTTCCGAGCTTCCTCGAGGCTCTATTTGATGTGTTTCTTTATGCTGAACACGAATCTGAACGAGATCCAGCCACAGGACCGGTAGAACGGAAGATACGATCGAAAAACCACGGTGATCTCGAATTTTCGTCCTTTTCGTCTAAAACCCATTATTTAAGGAGATAAATGAGAAAAACGAATCTACCGATGTTCCGAGCTTCCTCAAGGCTCTATTTGATGTGTTTCTTCATGCTGAACACGAATCTGAACGAGTTTTAGCGACACGACCGGTAGAACGGAAAATACGATCGAAAAAAAACCATGGTGATCACGAATTTTCGTCCTTTTCGTCTAAAACCCATTATTTAAGGAGATAAATGAGAAAAACGAATCTATCGATGTTCCGAGCTTCCTCGAGGCTCTATTTGATGTGTTTCTTCATGCTGAACACGAATCTAAACGAGTTTTAGCGACAGGACCGGTAGAACGGAAGATATGGTCGAAAAACCACGGTGATCTCGAATTTTCGTCCTTTTCGTCTAAAACCCATTATTCGAGGAGATAAATGAGAAGAACAAATCCACCGATGTTCCGAGCTTCCTCAAGGCTCTATTTTATGTGTTTCTTCATGCTGAACACGAATCTGAACGAGTTTTGGCGACAGGACCGGTAGAACGGAAGATACGATAGGAAAACCACGGTGATCACGAATTTTCGTCTTTTTCGTCTAAAGCCCATTATTTAAGGAGATAAATGAGAAAAACGAATCTACCGATGTTCCGAGCTTCCTCGAGGCTCTATTTGATGTGTTTCTTCATGCTGAACACGAATCTGAACGAGTTTTAGCGACAGGACCGGTAGAACGGAAGATATGGTCGAAAAACCACGGTGATCTCGAATTTTCGTCCTTTTCGTCTAAAACCCATTATTTAAGGAGATAAATGAGAAAAACGAATCTACCGATGTTCCGAGCTTCCTCAAGGCTCTATTTGATGTGTTTCTTCATGCTGAACACGAATCTGAACGAGTTTTAGCGACACGACCGGTAGAACGGAAGATACGATCGAAAAAAAACCATGGTGATCACGAATTTTCGTCCTTTTCGTCTAAAACCCGTTATTTAAGGAGATAAATGAGAAAAACGAATCTACCGATGTTCCGAGCTTCCTCGAGGCTCTATTTGATGTGTTTCTTCATGCTGAACACGAATCTGAACGAGTTTTAGCGACAGGACCGGTAGAACGGAAGATATGATCGGAAGACCACGGTGATCACGAATTTTCGTCCTTTTCGTCTAAAACCCATTATTTAAGGAGATAAATGAGAAAAACAAATCCACCGATGTTCCGAGCTTCCTCAAGGCTCTATTTGATGTGTTTCTTCATGCTGAACACGAATCTGAACGAGTTTTAGCGACAGGACCGGTAGAACGGAAGATATGGTCGAAAAACCACGGTGATCTCGAATTTTCGTCCTTTTCGTCTAAAACCCATTATTTAAGGAGATAAATGAGAAAAACGAATCCACCGATGTTCCGAGCTTCCTCGAGGCTCTATTTGATGTGTTTCTTTATGCTGAACACGAATCTGAACGAGTTTTAGCGACAGGACCGGTAGAACGGAAGATATGATCGAACAACCACGGTGATCTCGAATTTTCGTCCCTTTAGTCTAAAACCCATTATTTAAGGAGATAATTGAGAAAAACGAATCCACCGATGTTCCGAGCTTCCTCAAGGCTCTATTTGATGTGTTTCTTCATGCTGAACACGAATCCAAACGAGTTTTAGCGACAGGACCGGTAGAACGGAAGATACGATCAAAAAACCACGGTGATCTCGAATTTTCGTCCCTTTAGTCTAAAACCCATTATTTAAGGAGATAAATGAGAAAAACGAATCCACCGATGTTCCGAGCTTCCTCAAGGCTCTATTTAATGTGTTTCTTCATGCTGAACACGAATCTAAACGAGTTTTAGCGACACGACCGGTAGAACGGAAGATACGATCGAAAAACCACAGTGATCTCGAATTTTCGTCCTTTTCGTCTAAAACCCATTATTAACGGAGATAAATGAGAAAAACAAATCCACCGATGTTCCGAGCTTCCTCAAGGCTCTATTTTATGTGGTTCTTCATGCTGAACACGAATCTGAACGAGTTTTGGCGACAGGACCGGTAGAACGGAAGATACGATAGGAAAACCACGGTGATCACGAATTTTCGTCCTTTTCGTCTAAAGCCCATTATTTAAGGAGATAAATGAGAAAAACGAATCTACCGATGCTCCGAGCTTCCTCGAGGCTCTATTTGATGTGTTTCTTCATGCTGAACACGAATCTGAACGAGTTTTAGCGACAGGACCGGTAGAACGGAAGATACGATCGAAAGACCACGGTGATCACGAATTTTCGTCCTTTTCGTCTAAAACCCATTATTTAAGGAGATAAATGAGAAAAACGAATCCACCGATGTTCCGAGCTTCCTCAAGGCTCTATTTGATGTGTTTCTTTATGCTGAACACGAATCTGAACGAGTTTTAGCGACAGGACCGGTAGAACGGAAGATATGGTCGGAAAACCACGGTGATCTCGAATTTTCGTCCTTTTCGTCTAAAACCCGTTATTTAAGGAGATAAATGAGAAAAACGAATCTACCGATGTTCCGAGCTTCCTCAAGGCTCTATTTGATGTGTTTCTTCATGCTGAACACGAATCTGAACGAGTTTTAGCGACAGGACCGGTAGAACGGAAGATACGATCGAAAAACCACGGTGATCACGAATTTTCGTCCTTTTCGTCTAAAACCCATTATTTAAGGAAATAAATGAGAAAAACGAATCCACCGATGTTCCGAGCTTCCTCAAGGCTCTATTTGATGTGTTTCTTCATGCTGAACACGAATCTGAACGAGTTTTAGCGACAGGACCGGTAGAACGGAAGATATGATCGAACAACCACGGTGATCTCGAATTTTCGTCCCTTTAGTCTAAAACCCATTATTTAAGGAGATAAATGAGAAAAACGAATCCACCGATGTTCCGAGCTTCCTCAAGGCTCTATTTGATGTGTTTCTTCATGCTGAACACGAATCTGAACGAGATCTAGCCACAGGACCGGTAGAACGGAAGATACGATCGAAAAACCACGGTGATCTCGAATTTTCGTCCTTTTCGTCTAAAACCCATTATTTAAGGAGATAAATGAGAAAAACGAATCCACCGATGTTCCGAACTTCCTCAAGGCTCTATTTGATGTGTTTCTTCATGCTGAACACGAATCTGAACGAGATCTAGCCACAGGACCGGTAGAACGGAAGATACGATCGAAAAACCACGGTGATCTCGAATTTTCGTCCTTTTCGTCTAAAACCCATTATTTAAGGAGATAAATGAGAAAAACAATTCCACCGATGTTCCGAGCTTCCTCAAGGCTCTATTTGATGTGTTTCTTCATGCTGAACACGAATCTGAACGAGTTTTAGCGACAGGACCGGTAGAACGGAAGATATGGTCGAAAAACCACGGTGATCTCGAATTTTCGTCCTTTTCGTCTAAAACCCATTATTCAAGGAGATAAATGAGAAAAACAAATCCACCGATGTTCCGAGCTTCCTCAAGGCTCTATTTGATGTGTTTCTTCATGCTGAACACGAATCTGAACGAGTTTTGGCGACAGGACCGGTAGAACGGAAGATACGATAGGAAAACCACGGTGATCACGAATTTTCGTCCTTTTCGGCTAAAGCCCATTATTTAAGGAGATAAATGAGAAAAACGAATCTACCGATGTTTCGAGCTTCCTCGAGGCTCTATTTGATGTGTTTCTTCATGCAGAACACGAATCTGAACGAGTTTTAGCGACAGGACCGGTAGAACGGAAGATATGGTCGAAAAACCACGGTGATCTCGAATTTTCGTCCTTTTCGTCTAAAACCCATTATTTAAGGGGATAAATGAGAAAAACGAATCTACCGATGTTCCGAGCTTCCTCAAGGCTCTATTTGATGTGTTTCTTCATGCTGAACACGAATCTGAACGAGTTTTAGCGACAGGACCGTTAGAACGGAAGATATGATCGAACAACCACGGTGATCTCGAATTTTCGTCCCTTTAGTCTAAAACCCATTATTTAAGGAGATAAATGAGAAAAACGAATCCACCGATGTTCCGAGCTTCCTCAAGGCTCTATTTAATGTGTTTCTTCATGCTGAACACGAATCTAAACGAGTTTTAGCGACACGACCGGTAGAGCGGAAGATACGATCGAAAAAAAACCATGGTGATCACGAATTTCCGTCCTTTTCGTCTAAAACCCGTTATTTAAGGAGATAAATGAGAAAAACGAATCTACCGATGTTCCGAGCTTCCTCAAGGCTCTATTTGATGTGTTTCTTCATGCTGAACACGAATCTGAACGAGTTTTAGCGACAGGACCGGTAGAACGGAAGATACGATCGAAAAACCACGGTGATCACGAATTTTCGTCCTTTTCGTCTAAAACCCATTAATTAAGGAAATAAATGAGAAAAACGAATCCACCGATGTTCCGAGCTTCCTCAAGGCTCTATTTGATGTGTTTCTTAATGCTGAACACGAATCTGAACGAGTTTTAGCGACAGGACCGGTAGAACGGAAGATACGATCAAAAAACCACGGTGATCACGAATTTTCGTCCTTTTCGTCTAAAACCCATTATTTAAGGAGATAAATGAGAAAAACGAATCTACCGATGTTCCGAGCTTCCTCGAGGCTCTATTTGATGTGTTTCTTCATGCTGAACACGAATCTGAACGAGATCTAGCCACAGGACCGGTAGAACGGAAGATACGATAGGAAAACCACGGTGATCACGAATTTTCGTCCTTTTCGTCTAAAGCCCATTATTTAAGGAGATAAATGAGAAAAACGAATCTACCGATGTTCCGAGCTTCCTCGAGGCTCTATTTGATGTGTTTCTTCATGCTGAACACGAATCTGAACGAGTTTTAGCGACACGACCGGTAGAACGGAAGATACGATCGAAAAAAAACCATGGTGATCACGAATTGTCGTCCTTTTGGTCTAAAACCCGTTATTTAAGGAGATAAATGAGAAAAACGAATCTACCGATGTTCCGAGCTTCCTCGAGGCTCTATTTGATGTGTTTCTTCATGCTGAACACGAATCTGAACGAGTTTTAGCGACAGGACCGGTAGAACGGAAGATACGATCGAAAAACCACGGTGATCTCGAATTTTCGTCCTTTTCGTCTAAAACCCATTATTTAAGGAGATAAATGAGAAAAACGAATCTACCGATGTTCCGAGCTTCCTCAAGGCTCTATTTGATGTGTTTCTTCATGCTGAACACGAATCTGAACGAGTTTTAGCGACACGACCGGTAGAACGGAAAATACGATCGAAAAAAAACCATGGTGATCACGAATTTTCGTCCTTTTCGTCTAAAACCCATTATTTAAGGAGATAAATGAGAAAAACGAATCTATCGATGTTCCGAGCTTCCTCGAGGCTCTATTTGATGTGTTTCTTCATGCTGAACACGAATCTAAACGAGTTTTAGCGACAGGACCGGTAGAACGGAAGATATGGTCGAAAAACCACGGTGATCTCGAATTTTCGTCCTTTTCGTCTAAAACCCATTATTCAAGGAGATAAATGAGAAAAACAAATCCACCGATGTTCCGAGCTTCCTCAAGGCTCTATTTTATGTGTTTCTTCATGCTGAACACGAATCTGAACGAGTTTTGGCGACAGGACCGGTAGAACGGAAGATACGATAGGAAAACCACGGTGATCACGAATTTTCGTCTTTTTCGTCTAAAGCCCATTATTTAAGGAGATAAATGAGAAAAACGAATCTACCGATGTTCCGAGCTTCCTCGAGGCTCTATTTGATGTGTTTCTTCATGCTGAACACGAATCTGAACGAGTTTTAGCGACAGGACCGGTAGAACGGAAGATATGATCGAACAACCACGGTGATCTCGAATTTTCGTCCCTTTAGTCTAAAACCCATTATTTAAGGAGATAATTGAGAAAAACGAATCCACCGATGTTCCGAGCTTCCTCAAGGCTCTATTTGATGTGTTTCTTCATGCTGAACACGAATCCAAACGAGTTTTAGCGACAGGACCGGTAGAACGGAAGATACGATCAAAAAACCATGGTGATCACGAATTTCCGTCCTTTTCGTCTAAAACCCGTTATTTAAGGAGATAAATGAGAAAAACGAATCTACCGATGTTCCGAGCTTCCTCAAGGCTCTATTTGATGTGTTTCTTCATGCTGAACACGAATCTGAACGAGTTTTAGCGACAGGACCGGTAGAACGGAAGATACGATCGAAAAACCACGGTGATCACGAATTTTCGTCCTTTTCGTCTAAAACCCATTATTTAAGGAAATAAATGAGAAAAACGAATCCACCGATGTTCCGAGCTTCCTCAAGGCTCTATTTGATGTGTTTCTTAATGCTGAACACGAATCTGAACGAGTTTTAGCGACAGGACCGGTAGAACGGAAGATACGATCAAAAAACCACGGTGATCACGAATTTTCGTCCTTTTCGTCTAAAACCCATTATTTAAGGAGATAAATGAGAAAAACGAATCTACCGATGTTCCGAGCTTCCTCGAGGCTCTATTTAATGTGTTTCTTCATGCTGAACACGAATCTGAACGAGATCTAGCCACAGGACCGGTAGAACGGAAGATACGATCGAAAAACCACGGTGATCTCGAATTTTCGTCCTTTTCGTCTAAAACCCATTATTTAAGGAGATAAATGAGAAAAACAATTCCACCGATGTTCCGAGCTTCCTCAAGGCTCTATTTGATGTGTTTCTTCATGCTGAACACGAATCTAAACGAGTTTTAGCGACAGGACCGGTAGAACGGAAGATATGGTCGAAAAACCACGGTGATCTCGAATTTTCGTCCTTTTCGTCTAAAACCCATTATTCAAGGAGATAAATGAGAAAAACAAATCCACCGATGTTCCGAGCTTCCTCAAGGCTCTATTTTATGTGTTTCTTCATGCTGAACACGAATCTGAACGAGTTTTGGCGACAGGACCGGTAGAACGGAAGATACGATAGGAAAACCACGGTGATCACGAATTTTCGTCCTTTTCGTCTAAAGCCCATTATTTAAGGAGATAAATGAGAAAAACGAATCTACCGATGTTCCGAGCTTCCTCGAGGCTCTATTTGATGTGTTTCTTCATGCTGAACACGAATCTGAACGAGTTTTAGCGACAGGACCGGTAGAACGGAAGATATGGTCGAAAAACCACGGTGATCTCGAATTTTCGTCCTTTTTGTCTAAAACCCATTATTTAAGGAGATAAATGAGAAAAACGAATCTACCGATGTTCCGAGCTTCCTCAAGGCTCTATTTGATGTGTTTCTTCATGCTGAACACGAATCTGAACGAGTTTTAGCGACACGACAGGTAGAACGGAAGATACGATCGAAAAAAAACCATGGTGATCACGAATTTTCGTCCTTTTCGTCTAAAACCCGTTATTTAAGGAGATAAATGAGAAAAACGAATCTACCGATGTTCCGAGCTTCCTCGAGGCTCTATTTGATGTGTTTTTTCATGCTGAACACGAATCTGAACGAGTTTTAGCGACAGGACCGGTAGAACGGAAGATACGATCGAAAGACCACGGTGATCACGAATTTTCGTCCTTTTCGTCTAAAACCCATTATTTAAGGAGATAAATGAGAAAAACAAATCCACCGATGTTCCGAGCTTCCTCAAGGCTCTATTTGATGTGTTTCTTCATGCTGAACACGAATCTGAACGAGTTTTAGCGACAGGACCGGTAGAACGGAAGATATGGTCGAAAAACCACGGTGATCTCGAATTTTCGTCCTTTTCGTCTAAAACCCATTATTTAAGGAGATAAATGAGAAAAACGAATCCACCGATGTTCCGAGCTTCCTCGAGGCTCTATTTGATGTGTTTCTTTATGCTGAACACGAATCTGAACGAGTTTTAGCGACAGGACCGGTAGAACGGAAGATATGATCGAACAACCACGGTGATCTCGAATTTTCGTCCCTTTAGTCTAAAACCCATTATTTAAGGAGATAATTGAGAAAAACGAATCCACCGATGTTCCGAGCTTCCTCAAGGCTCTATTTGATGTGTTTCTTCATGCTGAACACGAATCCAAACGAGTTTTAGCGACAGGACCGGTAGAACGGAAGATACGATCAAAAAATCACGGTGATCTCGAATTTTCGTCCCTTTAGTCTAAAACCCATTATTTAAGGAGATAAATGAGAAAAACGAATCCACCGATGTTCCGAGCTTCCTCAAGGCTCTATTTAATGTGTTTCTTCATGCTGAACACGAATCTAAACGAGTTTTAGCGACACGACCGGTAGAACGGAAGATACGATCGAAAAAAAACCATGGTGATCACGAATTTCCGTCCTTTTCGTCTAAAACCCGTTATTTAAGGAGATAAATGAGAAAAACGAATCTACCGATGTTCCGAGCTTCCTCAAGGCTCTATTTGATGTTTTTCTTCATGCTGAACACGAATCTGAACGAGTTTTAGCGACAGGACCGGTAGAACGGAAGATACGATCGAAAAACCACGGTGATCACGAATTTTCGTCTTTTTCGTCTAAAACCCATTATTTAAGGAAATAAATAAGAAAAACGAATCCACCGATGTTCCGAGCTTCCTCAAGGCTCTATTTGATGTGTTTCTTAATGCTGAACACGAATCTAAACGAGTTTTAGCGACAGGACCGGTAGAACGGAAGATACGATCAAAAAACCACGGTGATCACGAATTTTCGTCCTTTTCGTCTAAAACCCATTATTTAAGGAGATAAATGAGAAAAACGAATCTACCGATGTTCCGAGCTTCCTCGAGGCTCTATTTGATGTGTTTCTTCATGCTGAACACGAATCTGAACGAGATCTAGCCACAGGACCGGTAGAACGGAAGATACGATCGAAAAACCACGGTGATCTCGAATTTTCGTCCTTTTCGTCTAAAACCCATTATTTAAGGAGATAAATGAGAAAAACAATTCCACCGATGTTCCGAGCTTCCTCAAGGCTCTATTTGATGTGTTTCTTCATGCTGAACACGAATCTAAACGAGTTTTAGCGACAGGACCGGTAGAACGGAAGATATGGTCGAAAAACCACGGTGATCTCGAATTTTCGTCCTTTTCGTCTAAAACCCATTATTCAAGGAGATAAATGAGAAAAACAAATCCACCGATGTTCCGAGCTTCCTCAAGGCTCTATTTTATGTGTTTCTTCATGCTGAACACGAATCTGAACGAGTTTTGGCGACAGGACCGGTAGAACGGAAGATACGATAGGAAAACCACGGTGATCACGAATTTTCGTCCTTTTCGTCTAAAGCCCATTATTTAAGGAGATAAATGAGAAAAACGAATCTACCAATGTTCCGAGCTTCCTCGAGGCTCTATTTGATGTGTTTCTTCATGCTGAACACGAATCTGAACGAGTTTTAGCGACAGGACCGGTAGAACGGAAGATATGGTCGAAAAACCACGGTGATCTCGAATTTTCGTCCTTTTCGTCTAAAACCCATTATTTAAGGAGATAAATGAGAAAAACGAATCTACCGATGTTCCGAGCTTCCTCAAGGCTCTTTTTGATGTGTTTCTTCATGCTGAACACGAATCTGAACGAGTTTTAGCGACACGACCGGTAGAACGGAAGATACGATCGAAAAAAAACCATGGTGATCACGAATTGTCGTCCTTTTCGTCTAAAACCCGTTATTTAAGGAGATAAATGAGAAAAACGAATCTACCGATGTTCCGAGCTTCCTCGAGGCTCTATTTGATGTGTTTCTTTATGCTGAACACGAATCTGAACGAGTTTTAGCGACAGGACCGGTAGAACGGAAGATACGATCAAAAAACCACGGTGATCACGAATTTTCGTCCTTTTCGTCTAAAACCCATTATTTAAGGAGATAAATGAGAAAAACGAATCTACCGATGTTCCGAGCTTCCTCGAGGCTCTATTTGATGTGTTTCTTTATGCTGAACACGAATCTGACCGAGATCTAGCCACAGGACCGGTAGAACGGAAGATACGATCGAAAAACCACGGTGATCTCGAATTTTCGTCTTTTTCGTCTAAAGCCCATTATTTAAGGAGATAAATGAGAAAAACGAATCTACCGATGTTCCGAGCTTCCTCGAGGCTCTATTTGATGTGTTTCTTCATGCTGAACACGAATCTGAACGAGTTTCAGCGACAGGACCGGTAGAACGGAAGATATGGGCGAAAAACCACGGTGATCTCGAATTTTCGTCCTTTTCGTCTAAAACCCATTATTAACGGAGATAAATGAGAAAAACAAATCCACCGATGTTCCGAGCTTCCTCAAGGCTCTATTTTATGTGTTTCTTCATGCTGAACACGAATCTGAACGAGTTTTGGCGACAGGACCGGTAGAACGGAAGATACGATAGGAAAACCACGGTGATCACGAATTTTCGTCCTTTTCGTCTAAAGCCCATTATTTAAGGAGATAAATGAGAAAAACGAATCTACCGATGCTCCGAGCTTCCTCGAGGCTCTATTTGATGTGTTTCTTCATGCTGAACACGAATCTGAACGAGTTTTAGCGACAGGACCGGTAGAACGGAAGATACGATCGAAAGACCACGGTGATCACGAATTTTCGTCCTTTTCGTCTAAAACCCATTATTTAAGGAGATAAATGAGAAAAACGAATCCACCGATGTTCCGAGCTTCCTCAAGGCTCTATTTGATGTGTTTCTTTATGCTGAACACGAATCTGAACGAGTTTTAGCGACAGGACCGGTAGAACGGAAGATATGGTCGGAAAACCACGGTGATCTCGAATTTTCGTCCTTTTCGTCTAAAACCCGTTATTTAAGGAGATAAATGAGAAAAACGAATCTACCGATGTTCCGAGCTTCCTCAAGGCTCTATTTGATGTGTTTCTTCATGCTGAACACGAATCTGAACGAGTTTTAGCGACAGGACCGGTAGAACGGAAGATATGGTCGAAAAACCACGGTGATCTCGAATTTTCGTCCTTTTCGTCTAAAACCCATTATTCAAGGAGATAAATGAGAAAAACAAATCCACCGATGTTCCGAGCTTCCTCAAGGCTCTATTTGATGTGTTTCTTCATGCTGAACACGAATCTGAACGAGTTTTGGCGACAGGACCGGTAGAACGGAAGATACGATAGGAAAACCACGGTGATCACGAATTTTCGTCCTTTTCGGCTAAAGCCCATTATTTAAGGAGATAAATGAGAAAAACGAATCTACCGATGTTTCGAGCTTCCTCGAGGCTCTATTTGATGTGTTTCTTCATGCTGAACACGAATCTGAACGAGTTTTAGCGACAGGACCGGTAGAACGGAAGATATGGTCGAAAAACCACGGTGATCTCGAATTTTCGTCCTTTTCGTCTAAAACCCATTATTTAAGGGGATAAATGAGAAAAACGAATCTACCGATGTTCCGAGCTTCCTCAAGGCTCTATTTGATGTGTTTCTTCATGCTGAACACGAATCTGAACGAGTTTTAGCGACAGGACCGGTAGAACGGAAGATATGATCGAACAACCACGGTGATCTCGAATTTTCGTCCCTTTAGTCTAAAACCCATTATTTAAGGAGATAAATGAGACAAACGAATCCACCGATGTTCCGAGCTTCCTCAAGGCTCTATTTGATGTGTTTTTTCATGCTGAACACGAATCTGAACGAGTTTTAGCGACAGGACCGGTAGAACGGAAGATACGATCGAAAAACCACGGTGATCACGAATTTTCGTCCTTTTCGTCTAAAACCCATTAATTAAGGAAATAAATGAGAAAAACGAATCCACCGATGTTCCGAGCTTCCTCAAGGCTCTATTTGATGTGTTTCTTAATGCTGAACACGAATCTGAACGAGTTTTAGCGACAGGACCGGTAGAACGGAAGATACGATCAAAAAACCACGGTGATCACGAATTTTCGTCCTTTTCGTCTAAAACCCATTATTTAAGGAGATAAATGAGAAAAACGAATCTACCGATGTTCCGAGCTTCCTCGAGGCTCTATTTGATGTGTTTCTTCATGCTGAACACGAATCTGAACGAGATCTAGCCACAGGACCGGTAGAACGGAAGATACGATCGAACAACCACGGTGATCTCGAATTTTCGTCCCTTTAGTCTAAAACCCATTATTTAAGGAGATAAATGAGAAAAACGAATCCACCGATGTTCCGAGCGTCCTCAAGGCTCTATTTGATGTGTTTCTTCATGCTGAACACGAATCTGAACGAGTTTTAGCGACAGGACCGGTAGAACGGAAGATACGATCGAAAAACCACGGTGATCACGAATTTTCGTCCTTTTCGTCTAAAACCCATTAATTAAGGAAATAAATGAGAAAAACGAATCCACCGATGTTCCGAGCTTCCTCAAGGCTCTATTTGATGTGTTTCTTAATGCTGAACACGAATCTGAACGAGTTTTAGCGACAGGACCGGTAGAACGGAAGATACGATCAAAAAAACACGGTGATCACGAATTTTCGTCCTTTTCGTCTAAAACCCATTATTTAAGGAGATAAATGAGAAAAACGAATCTACCGATGTTCCGAGCTTCCTCGAGGCTCTATTTGATGTGTTTCTTCATGCTGAACACGAATCTGAACGAGATCTAGCCACAGGACCGGTAGAACGGAAGATACGATCGAAAAACCACGGTGATCTCGAATTTTCGTCCTTTTCGTCTAAAACCCATTATTTAAGGAGATAAATGAGAAAAACAATTCCACCGATGTTCCGAGCTTCCTCAAGGCTCTATTTGATGTGTTTCTTCATGCTGAACACGAATCTAAACGAGTTTTAGCGACAGGACCGGTAGAACGGAAGATATGGTCGAAAAACCACGGTGATCTCGAATTTTCGTCCTTTTCGTCTAAAACCCATTATTCAAGGAGATAAATGAGAAAAACAAATCCACCGATGTTCCGAGCTTCCTCAAGGCTCTATTTTATGTGTTTCTTCATGCTGAACACGAATCTGAACGAGTTTTGGCGACAGGACCGGTAGAACGGAAGATACGATAGGAAAACCACGGTGATCACGAATTTTCGTCCTTTTCGTCTAAAGCCCATTATTTAAGGAGATAAATGAGAAAAACGAATCTACCGATGTTCCGAGCTTCCTCGAGGCTCTATTTGATGTGTTTCTTCATGCTGAACACGAATCTGAACGAGTTTTAGCGACAGGACCGGTAGAACGGAAGATACGATCGAAAGACCACGGTGATCACGAATTTTCGTCCTTTTTGTCTAAAACCCATTATTTAAGGAGATAAATGAGAAAAACGAATCTACCGATGTTCCGAGCTTCCTCAAGGCTCTATTTGATGTAATTCTTCATGCTGAACACGAATCTGAACGAGTTTTAGCGACACGACAGGTAGAACGGAAGATATGGTCGAAAAACCACGGTGATCTCGAATTTTCGTCCTTTTCGTCTAAAACCCATTATTTAAGGAGATAAATGAGAAAAACGAATCCACCGATGTTCCGAGCTTCCTCGAGGCTCTATTTGATGTGTTTCTTTATGCTGAACACGAATCTGAACGAGTTTTAGCGACAGGACCGGTAGAACGGAAGATATGATCGAACAACCACGGTGATCTCGAATTTTCGTCCCTTTAGTCTAAAACCCATTATTTAAGGAGATAATTGAGAAAAACGAATCCACCGATGTTCCGAGCTTCCTCAAGGCTCTATTTGATGTGTTTCTTCATGCTGAACACGAATCCAAACGAGTTTTAGCGACAGGACCGGTAGAACGGAAGATACGATCAAAAAATCGCGGTGATCTCGAATTTTCGTCCCTTTAGTCTAAAACCCATTATTTAAGGAGATAAATGAGAAAAACGAATCCACCGATGTTCCGAGCTTCCTCAAGGCTCTATTTAATGTGTTTCTTCATGCTGAACACGAATCTAAACGAGTTTTAGCGACACGACCGGTAGAACGGAAGATACGATCGAAAAAAAACCATGGTGATCACGAATTTCCGTCCTTTTCGTCTAAAACCCGTTATTTAAGGAGATAAATGAGAAAAACGAATCTACCGATGTTCCGAGCTTCCTCAAGGCTCTATTTGATGTGTTTCTTCATGCTGAACACGAATCTGAACGAGTTTTAGCGACAGGACCGGTAGAACGGAAGATACGATCGAAAAACCACGGTGATCACGAATTTTCGTCCTTTTCGTCTAAAACCCATTATTTAAGGAAATAAATAAGAAAAACGAATCCACCGATGTTCCGAGCTTCCTCAAGGCTCTATTTGATGTGTTTCTTAATGCTGAACACGAATCTAAACGAGTTTTAGCGACAGGACCGGTAGAACGGAAGATACGATCAAAAAACCACGGTGATCACGAATTTTCGTCCTTTTCGTCTAAAACCCATTATTTAAGGAGATAAATGAGAAAAACGAATCTACCGATGTTCCGAGCTTCCTCGAGGCTCTATTTGATGTGTTTCTTCATGCTGAACACGAATCTGAACGAGATCTAGCCACAGGACCGGTAGAACGGAAGATACGATCGAAAAACCACGGTGATCTCGAATTTTCGTCCTTTTCGTCTAAAACCCATTATTTAAGGAGATAATTGAGAAAAACAATTCCACCGATGTTCCGAGCTTCCTCAAGGCTCTATTTGATGTGTTTCTTCATGCTGAACACGAATCTAAACGAGTTTTAGCGACAGGACCGGTAGAACGGAAGATATGGTCGAAAAACCACGGTGATCTCGAATTTTCGTCCTTTTCGTCTAAAACCCATTATTCAAGGAGATAAATGAGAAAAACAAATCCACCGATGTTCCGAGCTTCCTCAAGGCTCTATTTTATGTGTTTCTTCATGCTGAACACGAATCTGAACGAGTTTTGGCGACAGGACCGGTAGAACGGAAGATACGATAGGAAAACCACGGTGATCACGAATTTTCGTCCTTTTCGTCTAAAGCCCATTATTTAAGGAGATAAATGAGAAAAACGAATCTACCGATGTTCCGAGCTTCCTCGAGGCTCTATTTGATGTGTTTCTTCATGCTGAACACGAATCTGAACGAGTTTTAGCGACAGGACCGGTAGAACGGAAGATATGGTCGAAAAACCACGGTGATCTCGAATTTTCGTCCTTTTCGTCTAAAACCCATTATTTAAGGAGATAAATGAGAAAAACGAATCTACCGATGTTCCGAGCTTCCTCAAGGCTCTTTTTGATGTGTTTCTTCATGCTGAAAACGAATCTGAACGAGTTTTAGCGACACGACCGGTAGAACGGAAGATACGATCGAAAAAAAACCATGGTGATCACGAATTGTCGTCCTTTTCGTCTAAAACCCGTTATTTAAGGAGATAAATGAGAAAAACGAATCTACCGATGTTCCGAGCTTCCTCGAGGCTCTATTTGATGTGTTTCTTTATGCTGAACACGAATCTGAACGAGTTTTAGCGACAGGACCGGTAGAACGGAAGATACGATCAAAAAACCACGGTGATCACGAATTTTCGTCCTTTTCGTCTAAAACCCATTATTTAAGGAGATAAATGAGAAAAACGAATCTACCGATGTTCCGAGCTTCCTCGAGGCTCTATTTGATGTGTTTCTTTATGCTGAACACGAATCTGACCGAGATCTAGCCACAGGACCGGTAGAACGGAAGATACGATCGAAAAACCACGGTGATCTCGAATTTTCGTCCTTTTCGTCTAAAACCCATTATTTAAGGAGATAAATGAGAAAAACAATTCCACCGATGTTCCGAGCTTCCTCAAGGCTCTACTTGATGTGTTTCTTCATGCTGAACACGAATCTGAACGAGTTTTAGCGACAGGACCGGTAGAACGGAAGATATGGTCGAAAAACCACGGTGATCTCGAATTTTCGTCCTTTTCGTCTAAAACCCATTATTCAAGGAGATAAATGAGAAAAACAAATCCACCGATGTTCCGAGCTTCCTCAAGGCTCTATTTGATGTGTTTCTTCATGCTGAACACGAATCTGAACGAGTTTTAGCGACAGGACCGGTAGAACGGAAGATATGGTCGAAAAACCACGGTGATCTCGAATTTTCGTCCTTTTCGTCTAAATCCCATTATTTAAGGAGATAAATGAGAAAAACGAATCTACCGATGTTCCGAGCTTCCTCAAGGCTCTATTTGATATGTTTCTTCATGCTGAACACGAATCTGAACGAGTTTTAGCGACACGACCGGTAGAACGGAAAATACGATCGAAAAAAAACCATGGTGATCACGAATTTTCGTCCTTTTCGTCTAAAACCCGTTATTTAAGGAGATAAATGAGAAAAACGAATCTACCGATGTTCCGAGCTTCCTCGAGGCTCTATTTGATGTGTTTCTTCATGCTGAACACGAATCTGAACGAGTTTTAGCGACAGGACCGGTAGAACGGAAGATACGATCGAAAGACCACGGTGATCACGAATTTTCGTCCTTTCCGTCTAAAACCCATTATTTAAGGAGATAAATGAGAAAAACGAATCCACCGATGTTCCGAGCTTCCTCAAGGCTCTATTTGATGTGTTTCTTCATGCTGAACACGAATCTGAACGAGTTTTAGCGACAGGACCGGTAGGACGGAAGATATGGTCGGAAAACCACGGTGATCTCGAATTTTCGTCCTTTTCGTCTAAAACCCATTATTTAAGGAGATAAATGAGGAAAACAAATCCACCGATGTTCCGAGCTTCCTCAAGGCTCTATTTGATGTGTTTCTTCATGCTGAACACGAATCTGAACGAGTTTTAGCGACAGGACCGGTAGAACGGAAGATATGGTCGAAAAACCACGGTGATCTCGAATTTTCGTCCTTTTCGTCTAAAACCCATTATTTAAGGAGATAAATGAGAAAAACGAATCCACCGATGTTCCGAGCTTCCTCGAGGCTCTATTTGATGTGTTTCTTCATGCTGAACACGAATCTGAACGAGTTTTAGCGACAGGACCGGTAGAACGGAAGATATGATCGAACAACCACGGTGATCTCGAATTTTCGTCCCTTTAGTCTAAAACCCATTATTTAAGGAGATAATTGAGAAAAACGAATCCACCGATGTTCCGAGCTTCCTCGAGGCTCTATTTGATGTGTTTCTTCATGCTGAACACGAATCCAAACGAGTTTTAGCGACAGGACCGGTAGAACGGAAGATACGATCAAAAAACCACGGTGATCTCGAATTTTCGTCCCTTTAGTCTAAAACCCATTATTTAAGGAGATAAATGAGAAAAACGAATCCACCGATGTTCCGAGCTTCCTCAAGGCTCTATTTAATGTGTTTCTTCATGCTGAACACGAATCTAAACAAGTTTTAGCGACACGACCGGTAGAACGGAAGATACGATCGAAAAACCACGGTGATCTCGAATTTTCGTCCTTTTCGTCTAAAACCCATTATTTAAGGAGATAAATGAGAAAAACAATTCCACCGATGTTCCGAGCTTCCTCAAGGCTCTATTTGATGTGTTTCTTCATGCTGAACACGAATCTGAAGGAGTTTTAGCGACAGGACCGGTAGAACGGAAGATATGGTCGAAAAACCACGGTGATCTCGAATTTTCGTCCTTTTCGTCTAAAACCCATTATTTAAGGAGATAAATGAGAAAAACGAATCCACCGATGTTCCGAGCTTCCTCGAGGCTCTATTTGATGTGTTTCTTCATGCTGAACACGAATCTGAACGAGTTTTAGCGACAGGACCGGTAGAACGGAAGATATGATCGAACAACCACGGTGATCTCGAATTTTCGTCCCTTTAGTCTAAAACCCATTATTTAAGGAGATAAATGAGAAAAACAATTCCACCGATGTTCCGAGCTTCCTCAAGGCTCTTCTTGATGTGTTTCTTCATGCTGAACACGAATCTGAACGAGTTTTAGCGACAGGACCGGTAGAACGGAAGATATGGTCGAAAAACCACGGTGATCTCGAATTTTCGTCCTTTTCGTCTAAAACCCATTATTCAAGGAGATAAATGAGAAAAACAAATCCACCGATGTTCCGAGCTTCCTCAAGGCTCTATTTTATGTGTTTCTTCATGCTGAACACGAATCTGAACGAGTTT
This sequence comes from Diplazon laetatorius, assembly GCA_963662125.1. NCBI lineage: Eukaryota > Metazoa > Arthropoda > Insecta > Hymenoptera > Ichneumonidae > Diplazon > Diplazon laetatorius. Next base: position 5,048,633 of record OY759164.1, read on the forward strand.
TGGCGACAGGACCGGTAGAACGGAAGATACGATAGGAAAAAAACGGTGATCACGAATTTTCGTCCTTTTCGCCTAAAGCCCATTATTTAAGGAGATAAATGAGAAAAACGAATCTACCGATGTTCCGAGCTCCCTCGAGGCTCTATTTGATGTGTTTCTTCATGCTGAACACGAATTTGAACGAGTTTTAGCGACAGGACCGGTAGAACGGAAGATATGGTCGAAAAACAACGGTGATCTCGAATTTTCGTCCTTTTCGTCTAAAACCCATTATTTAAGGAGATAAATGAGAAAAACAAATCCACCGATGTTCCGAGCTTCCTTAAGGCTCTATTTGATGTGTTTCTTCATGCTGAACACGAATCTGAACGAGTTTTAGCGACAGGACCGGTAGAACGGAAGATATGGTCGAAAAACCACGGTGATCTCGAATTTTCGTCCTTTTCGTCTAAAACCTATTATTTAAGGAGATAAATGAGAAAAACGAATCCACCGATGTTCCGAGCTTCCTCCAGGCTCTAGTTGATGTGTTTCTTCATGCTGAACACGAATCTGAACGAGTTTTAGCGACAGGACCGGTAGAACGGAAGATATGGTCGAAAAACCACGGTGATCTCGAATTTTCGTCCTTTTCGTCTAAAACCCATTATTTAAGGAGATAAATGAGAAAAACGAATCTACCGATGTTCCGAGCTTCCTCGAGGCTCTATTTGATGTGTTTCTTTATGCTGAACACGAATCTGAACGAGTTTTAGCGACGGGACCGGTAGAACGGAAGATACGATCGAAAAACCACGGTGATCACGAATTTTCGTCCTTTTCGTCTAAAACCCATTATTTAAGGAGATAAATAAGGAAAACGAATCCACCGATGTTCCGAGCTTCCTCAAGGCTCTATTTGATGTGTTTCTTCATGCTGAACACGAATCTGAACGAGTTTTAGCGACAGGACCGGTAGAACAGAAGATATGGTCGAAAAACCACGGTGATCTCGAATTTTCGTCCTTTTCGTCTAAAACCCATTATTTAAGGAGATAAATGAGAAAAACGAATCTACCGATGTTCCGAGCTTCCTCGAGGCTCTATTTGATGTGTTTCTTCATGCTGAACACGAATCTGAACGAGATCTAGCCACAGGACCGGTAGAACGGAAGATACGATCGAAAAACCACGGTGATCTCGAATTTTCGTCCTTTTCGTCTCATACCCATTATTTAAGGAGATAAATGAGAAAAACGAATCTACCGATGTTCCGAGCTTCCTCGAGGCTCTATTTGATGTGTTTCTTCATGCTGAACACGAATCTGAACGAGTTTTAGCGACAGGACCGGTAGAACGGAAGATATGGTCGAAAAACCACGGTGATCTCGAATTTTCGTCCTTTTCGTCTAAAACCCATTATTTAAGGAGATAAATGAGAAAAACGAATCCACCAATGTTCCGAGCTTTCTCGAGGATCTATTTGATGTGTTTCTTCATGCTGAACACGAATCTGAACGAGTTTTAGCGACAGGACCGGTAGAACGGAAGATACGATCGAAAGACCACGGTGATCACGAATTTTCGTCCTTTTCGTCTAAAACCCATTATTTAAGGAGATAAATGAGAAAAACGAATCCACCGATGTTCCGAGCTTCCTCAAGGCTCTATTTGATGTGTTTCTTCATGCTGAACACGAATCTGAACGAGTTTCAGCGACAGGACCGGTAGAACGGAAGATACGATCGAAAAACCACGGCGATCTCGAATTTTCGTCCTTTTCGTCTAAAACCCATTATTTGAGGAGATAAATGAGAAAAACGAATCTACCGATGTTTCGAGCTTCCTCGAGGCTCTATCCGATGTGTTTCTTCATGCTGAACACGAATCTGAACGAGTTTTAGCGACACGAGCGGTAGAACGGAAGATACGATCGAAAAACCACGGTGATCTCGAATTTTCGTCCTTTTCGTCTAAAACCCATTATTAAAGGAGATAAATGAGAAAAACAAATCCACCGATGTTCCGAGCTTCCTCAGGGCTCTATTTGATGTGTTTCGTCATGCAGAACATGAATCTGAACGAGTTTTAGCGACACGACCGGTAGAACGGAAGATACGATCGAAAAAAAACCATGGCGATCACGAATTTTCGTCCTTTTCGTCTAAAACCCGTTATTTAAGGAGATAAATGAGAAAAACGAATCTACCGATGTTCCGAGCTTCCTCAAGGCTCTATTTGATGTGTTTCTTCATGCTGAACACGAATCTGAACGAGTTTTAGCGACAGGACCGGTAGAACGGAAGATACGATCGAAAAACCACGGTGATCACGAATTTTCGTCCTTTTCGTCTAAAACCCATTATTTAAGGAGATAAATGAGAAAAACGAATCCACCGATGTTCCGAGCTTCCTTAAGGCTCTATTTGATGTGTTTTTTCATGCTGAACACGAATCTGAACGGGTTTTAGCGACAGGACCGGTAGAACGGAAGATATGGTCGAAAAACCACGGTGATCTCGAATTTTCGCCCTTTTCGTCTAAAACCCATTATTTAAGGAGATAAATGAGAAAAACGAATCCGACGATGTTCCGAGCTTCCTCCAGGCTCTAGTTGATGTGTTTCTTTATGCTGAACACGAATCTGAACGAGTTTTAGCGACAGGACCGGTAGAACGGAAGATATGGTCGAAAAACCACGGTGATCTCGAATTTTCGTCCTTTTCGTCTAAAACCCATTATTTAAGGAGATAAATGAGAAAAACGAATCTACCGATGTTCCGAGCGTCCTCGAGGCTCTATTTGATGTGTTTCTTCATGCTGAACACGAATCTGAACAAGTTTTAGCGACAGGACCGGTAGAACGGAAGATACGATCGAAAAACCACGGTGATCTCGAATTTTCGTCCTTTTCGTCTAAAACCCATTATTTAAGGAGATAAATGAGAAAAACGAATCTACCGATGTTCCGAGCTTCCTCGAGGCTCTATTTGATGTGTTTCTTCATGCTGAACACGAATCTGAACGACCTTTAGCGACGGGACCGGTAGAACGGAAGATATGATCGAAAAACCACGGTGATCTCGAATTTTCGTTCTTTTAGTCTAAAACCCATTATTTAAGGAGATAAATGAGAAAAACGAATCTACTCATGTTCCGAGCTCCTTCCAGGCTCTATTTGATGTGTTTCTTCATGCTGAACACGAATCTGAACGAGTTTTAGCGACAGGACCGGTAGAACGGAAGATATGGTCGAAAAACCACGGTGATCTCGAATTTTCGTCCTTTTCGTCTAAAACCCATTATTTAAGGAGATAAATGAGAAAAACGAATCTACCGATGTTCCGAGCTTCCTCGAGGCTCTATTTGATGTGTTTCTTCATGCTGAACACGAATCTGAACGAGATCTAGCCACAGGACCGGTAGAACGGAAGATACGATCGAAAAACCACGGTGATCTCGAATTTTCGTCCTTTTCGTCTAAAACCCATTATTTAAGGAGATAAATGAGAAAAACAAATCCACCGATGTTCCGAGCTTCCTTAAGGCTCTATTTGATGTGTTTCTTCATGCTGAACACGAATCTGAACGAGTTTTAGCGACAGGACCGGTAGAACGGAAGATATGGTTGAAAAACCACGGTGATCTCGAATTTTCGTCCTTTTCGTCTAAAACCCATTATTTAAGGAGATAAATGAGAAAAACAAATCCACCGATGTTCCGAGCTTCCTCGAGGCTCTATTTGATGTGTTTCTTCATGCTGAACACGAATCTGAATGAGTTTTAGCGACAGGACCGGTAGAACGGAAGATACGATCGAAAAACCACGGTGATCACGAATTTTCGTCCTTTTCGTCTAAAACCCATTATTTAAGGAGATAAATGAGAAAAACGAATCTACCGATGTTCCGAGCTTCCTCGAGGCTCTGTTTGATGTGTTCCTTCATGCTGAACACGAATCTGAACGAGTTTTAGCGACAGGACCGGTAGAACGGAAGATACGATCGAAAAACCACGGTGATCACGTAGTTTCGTCCTTTTCGTCTAAAACCCATTATTTAAGGAGATAAATGAGAAAAACGAATCGACCGGTGTTCCGAGCTTCCTCGAGGCTCTGTTTGATGTGTTTCTTCATGCTGAACACGAATCTGAACGAGTTTTAGCGACAGGACCGATAGAATGGAAGATACGATCGGGAAACTACGGTGATCTCGAATTTTCATCCTTTTCGTCTAAAACCCATTATTTAAGGATATAAATGAGAAAAACGAATCCACCGATGTTCCGAGCTTCCTCAAGGCTCTATTTGATGTGTTTCTTCATGCTGAACACGAATCTGAACGAGTTTTAGCGACAGGACCGGTAGAACGGAAGATACGATCAAAAAACCACGGTGATCACGAATTTTCGTCCTTTTCGTCCAAAACCCATTATTTAAGGAGATAAATGAGAAAAACAAATCCACCGATGTTCCGAGCTTCCTCCAGGCTCTATTTGATGTGTTTCTTCATGCTGAACACAAATCTGAACGAGTTTTAGCGACACGACCAGTAGAACGGAAGATACGATCGAAAAAAAACCATGGTGATCACGAATTTTCGTCCTTTTCGTCTAAAACCCATTATTTAAGGAGATAAATGAGAAAAACGAATCTACCGATGTTCCGAGCTTCCTCGAGGCTCTATTTGATGTGTTTCTTCATGCTGAACACGAATCTAAACGAGTTTTAGTGACAGGACCGGTAGAACGGAAGATACGATCGAAAAACCACGGTGATCACGAATTTTCGTCCTTTTCGTCTAAAACCCATTATTTAAGGAGATAAATGAGAAAAACGAATCCACCGATGTTCCGAGCTTCCTCAAGGCTCTATTTGATGTGTTTCTTCATGCTGAACACGAATCTGAACGAGTTTTAGCGACACGACCGGTAGAACGGAAGATACGATCGAAAAACCACGGTGATCACGAATTTTCGTCCTTTTCGTCTAAAACCCATTATTTAAGGAGATAAATGAGAAAAACAAATCCATCGATGTTCCGAGCTTCCTCAAGGCTCTATTTGATGTGTTTCTTCATGCTGAACACGAATCTGAACGAGTTTTAGCGACAGGACCGGTAGGTCGGAAGATACGATCAAAAAACCACGGTGATCACGAATTTTCGTCCTTTTCGTCTAAAACCCATTATTTAAGGAGATAAATGAGAAAAACGAATCTACCGATGTTCCGAGCTTCCTCGAGGCTCTATTTGATGTGTTTCTTCATGCTGAACACGAATCTGAACGAGATCTAGCCACAGGACCGGTAGAACGGAAGATACGATCGAAAAACCACGGTGATCTCGAATTTTCGTCCTTTTCGTCTAAAACCCATTATTTAAGGAGATAAATGAGAAAAACAAATCCACCGATGTTCCGAGCTTCCTCCAGGCTCTAGTTGATGTGTTTCTTCATGCTGAACACGAATCTGAACGAGATCTAGCCACAGGACCGGTAGAACGGAAGATACGATCGAAAAACCACGGTGATCTCGAATTTTCGTCCTTTTCGTCTAAAACCCATTATTTAAGGAGATAAATGAGAAAAACAAATCCACCGATGTTCCGAGCTTCCTCAAGGCTCTATTTGATGTGTTTCTTCATGCTGAACACGAATCTGAACGAGTTTTAGCGACAGGACCGGTAGAACGGAAGATATGGTCGAAAAACCACGGTGATCTCGAATTTTCGTCCTTTTCGTCTAAAACCCATTATTTAAGGAGATAAATGAGAAAAACGAATCCACCGATGTTCCGAGCTTCCTCCAGGCTCTAGTTGATGTGTTTCTTCATGCTGAACACGAATCTGAACGAGTTTTAGCGACAGGACCGGTAGAACGGAAGATATGGTCGAAAAACCACGGTGATCTCGAATTTTCGTTCTTTTCGTCTAAAACCCATTATTTAAGGAGATAAATGAGAAAAACGAATCTACCGATGTTCCGAGCTTCCTCGAGGCTCTATTTGATGTGTTTCTTCATGCTGAACACGAATCTGAACAAGTTTTAGCGACAGGACCGGTAGAACGGAAGATACGATCGAAAAACCACGGTGATCTCGAATTTTCGTCCTTTTCGTCTAAAACCCATTATTTAAGGAGATAAATGAGAAAAACGAATCTACCGATGTTCCGAGCTTCCTCGAGGCTCTATTTGATGTGTTTCTTCATGCTGAACACGAATCTGAACGAGTTTTAGCGACACGACCGGTAGAACGGAAGATACGATCGAAAAAAAACCATGGTGATCACGAATTTTCGTCCTTTTCGTCTAAAACCCGTTATTTAAGGAGATAAATGAGAAAAACGAATCTACCGATGTTCCGAGCTTCCTCAAGGCTCTATTTGATGTGTTTCTTCATGCTGAACACGAATCTGAACGAGTTTTAGCGACAGGACCGGTAGAACGGAAGATACGATCAAAAAACCACGGTGATCTCGAATTTTCGTCCTTTTCGTCTAAAACCCATTATTTAAGGAGATAAATGAGAAAAACGAATCTACCGATGTTCCGAGCTTCCTCGAGGCTCTATTTGATGTGTTTCTTCATGCTGAACACGAATCTAAACGAGTTTTAGTGACAGGACCGGTAGAACGGAAGATACGATCGAAAAACCACGGTGATCACGAATTTTCGTCCTTTTCGTCTAAAACCCATTATTTAAGGAGATAAATGAGAAAAACGAATCCACCGATGTTCCGAGCTTCCTCAAGGCTCTATTTGATGTGTTTCTTCATGCTGAACACGAATCTGAACGAGTTTTAGCGACACGACCGGTAGAACGGAAGATACGATCGAAAAACCACGGTGATCACGAATTTTCGTCCTTTTCGTCTAAAACCCATTATTTAAGGAGATAAATGAGAAAAACGAATCCACCGATGTTCCGAGCTTCCTCAAGGCTCTATTTGATGTGTTTCTTCATGCTGAACACGAATCTGAACGAGTTTTAGCGACACGACCGGTAGAACGGAAGATACGATCGAAAAACCACGGTGATCACGAATTTTCGTCCTTTTCGTCTAAAACCCATTATTTAAGGAGATAAATGAGAAAAACAAATCCATCGATGTTCCGAGCTTCCTCAAGGCTCTATTTGATGTGTTTCTTCATGCTGAACACGAATCTGAACGAGTTTTAGCGACAGGACCGGTAGGTCGGAAGATACGATCAAAAAACCACGGTGATCACGAATTTTCGTCCTTTTCGTCTAAAACCCATTATTTAAGGAGATAAATGAGAAAAACGAATCTACCGATGTTCCGAGCTTCCTCGAGGCTCTATTTGATGTGTTTCTTCATGCTGAACACGAATCTGAACGAGATCTAGCCACAGGACCGGTAGAACGGAAGATACGATCGAAAAACCACGGTGATCTCGAATTTTCGTCCTTTTCGTCTAAAACCCATTATTTAAGGAGATAAATGAGAAAAACAAATCCACCGATGTTCCGAGCTTCCTTAAGGCTCTATTTGATGTGTTTCTTCATGCTGAACACGAATCTGAACGAGTTTTAGCGACAGGACCGGTAGAACGGAAGATATGGTTGAAAAACCAGGGTGATCTCGAATTTTCGTCCTTTTCGTCTAAAACCCATTATTTAAGGAGATAAATGAGAAAAACGAATCCGACGATGTTCCGAGCTTCCTCCAGGCTCTAGTTGATGTGTTTCTTCATGCTGAACACGAATCTGAACGAGTTTTAGCGACAGGACCGGCAGAACGGAAGATATGGTCGAAAAACCACGGTGATCTCGAATTTTCGTCCTTTTCGTCTAAAACCCATTATTTAAGGAGATAAATGAGAAAAACGAATCTACCGATGTTCCGAGCTTCCTCGAGGCTCTATTTGATGTGTTTCTTCATGCTGAACACGAATCTGAACGAGTTTTAGCGACGGGACCGGTAGAACGGAAGATATGATCGAAAAACCACGGTGATCTCGAATTTTCGTTCTTTTAGTCTAAAACCCATTATTTAAGGAGATAAATGAGAAAAACGAATCTACTCATGTTCCGAGCTTCCTCCAGGCTCTATTTGATGTGTTTCTTCATGCTGAACACGAATCTGAACGAGTTTTAGCGACAGGACCGGTAGAACGGAAGATATGGTCGAAAAACCACGGTGATCTCGAATTTTCGTCCTTTTCGTCTAAAACCCATTATTTAAGGAGATAAATGAGAAAAACGAATCTACCGATGTTCCGAGCTTCCTCGAGGCTCTATTTGATGTGTTTCTTCATGCTGAACACGAATCTGTAAGAGATCTAGCCACAGGACCGGTAGAACGGAAGATACGATCGAAAAACCACGGTGATCACGAATTTTCGTCCTTTTCGTCTAAAACCCATTATTTAAGGAGATAAATGAGAAAAACGAATCTACCGATGTTCCGAGCTTCCTCGAGGCTCTATTTGATGTGTTTCTTTATGCTGAACACGAATCTGAACGAGTTTCAGCGACAGGACCGGTAGAACGGAAGATACGATCGAAAAACCACGGCGATCTCGAATTTTCGTCCTTTTTGTCTAAAACCCATTATTTAAGGAGATAAATGAGAAAAACGAATCTACCGATGTTTCGAGCTTCCTCGAGGCTCTATCCGATGTGTTTCTTCATGCTGAACACGAATCTGAACGAGTTTTAGCGACACGAGCGGTAGAACGGAAGATACGATCGAAAAACCACGGTGATCTCGAATTTTCGTCCTTTTCGTCTAAAACCCATTATTAAAGGAGATAAATGAGAAAAACAAATCCACCGATGTTCCGAGCTTCCTCAGGGCTCTATTTGATGTGTTTCGTCATGCTGAACATGAATCTGAACGAGTTTTAGCGACAGGACCGGTAGAACGGAAGATACGATCGAAAAACCACGATGATCACGAATTTTCGTCCTTTTCGTCTAAAACCCATTATTTAAGGAGATAAATGAGAAAAACGAATCTACCGATGTTCCGAGCGTCCTCGAGGCTCTATTTGATGTGTTTCTTCATGCTGAACACGAATCTGAACAAGTTTTAGCGACAGGACCGGTAGAACGGAAGATACGATCGAAAAACCACGGTGATCTCGAATTTTCGTCCTTTTCGTCTAAAACCCATTATTTAAGGAGATAAATGAGAAAAACGAATCTACCGATGTTCCGAGCTTCCTCGAGGCTCTATTTGATGTGTTTCTTCATGCTGAACACGAATCTGAACGAGTTTTAGCGACGGGACCGGTAGAACGGAAGATATGATCGAAAAACCACGGTGATCTCGAATTTTCGTTCTTTTAGTCTAAAACCCATTATTTAAGGAGATAAATGAGAAAAACGAATCTACTCATGTTCCGAGCTTCCTCCAGGCTCTATTTGATGTGTTTCTTCATGCTGAACACGAATCTGAACGAGTTTTAGCGACAGGACCGGTAGAACGGAAGATATGGTCGAAAAACCACGGTGATCTCGAATTTTCGTCCTTTTCGTCTAAAACCCATTATTTAAGGAGATAAATGAGAAAAACGAATCTACCGATGTTCCGAGCTTCCTCGAGGCTCTATTTGATGTGTTTCTTCATGCTGAACACGAATCTGAACGAGTTTTAGCGACAGGACCGGTAGAACGGAAGATATGGTCGAAAAACCACGGTGATCACGAATTTTCGTCCTTTTCGTCTAAAACCCATTATTTAAGGAGATAAATGAGAAAAACAAATCCATCGATGTTCCGAGCTTCCTCAAGGCTCTATTTGATGTGTTTCTTCATGCTGAACACGAATCTGAACGAGTTTTAGCGACAGGACCGGTAGGTCGGAAGATACGATCAAAAAACCACGGTGATCACGAATTTTCGTCCTTTTCGTCTAAAACCCATTATTTAAGGAGATAAATGAGAAAAACGAATCTACCGATGTTCCGAGCTTCCTCGAGGCTCTATTTGATGTGTTTCTTCATGCTGAACACGAATCTGAACGAGATCTAGCCACAGGACCGGTGGAACGGAAGATACGATCGAAAAACCACGGTGATCTCGAATTTTCGTCCTTTTCGTCTAAAACCCATTATTTAAGGAGATAAATGAGAAAAACAAATCCACCGATGTTCCGAGCTTCCTTAAGGCTCTATTTGATGTGTTTCTTCATGCTGAACACGAATCTGAACGAGTTTTAGCGACAGGACCGGTAGAACGGAAGATATGGTTGAAAAACCACGGTGATCTCGAATTTTCGTCCTTTTCGTCTAAAACCCATTATTTAAGGAGATAAATGAGAAAAACGAATCCGACGATGTTCCGAGCTTCCTCCAGGCTCTAGTTGATGTGTTTCTTCATGCTGAACACGAATCTGAACGAGTTTTAGCGACAGGACCGGCAGAACGGAAGATATGGTCGAAAAACCACGGTGATCTCGAATTTTCGTCCTTTTCGTCTAAAACCCATTATTTAAGGAGATAAATGAGAAAAACGATACTACCGATGTTCCGAGCGTCCTCGAGGCTCTATTTGATGTGTTTCTTCATGCTGAACATGAATCTGAACAAGTTTTAGCGACAGGACCGGTAGAACGGAAGATACGATCGAAAAACCACGGTGATCTCGAATTTTCGTCCTTTTCGTCTAAAACCCATTATTTAAGGAGATAAATGAGAAAAACGAATCTACCGATGTTCCGAGCTTCCTCGAGGCTCTATTTGATGTGTTTCTTCATGCTGAACACGAATCTGAACGAGTTTTAGCGACGGGACCGGTAGAACGGAAGATATGATCGAAAAACCACGGTGATCTCGAATTTTCGTTCTTTTAGTCTAAAACCCATTATTTAAGGAGATAAATGAGAAAAACGAATCTACTCATGTTCCGAGCTTCCTCCAGGCTCTATTTGATGTGTTTCTTCATGCTGAACACGAATCTGAACGAGTTTTAGCGACAGGACCGGTAGAACGGAAGATATGGTCGAAAAACCACGGTGATCTCGAATTTTCGTCCTTTTCGTCTAAAACCCATTATTTAAGGAGATAAATGAGAAAAACGAATCTACCGATGTTCCGAGCTTCCTCGAGGCTCTATTTGATGTGTTTCTTCATGCTGAACACGAATCTGTAAGAGATCTAGCCACAGGACCGGTAGAACGGAAGATACGATCGAAAAACCACGGTGATCTCGAATTTTCGTCCTTTTCGTCTAATACCCATTATTTAAAGAGATACATGAGAAAAACGAATCTACCGATGTTCCGAGCTTCCTCGAGGCTCTATTTGATGTGTTTCTTCATGCTGAACACGAATCTGAATGAGTTTTAGCGACAGGACCGGTAGAACGGAAGATACGATCGAAAAACCACGGTGATCACGAATTTTCGTCCTTTTCGTCTAAAACCCATTATTTAAGGAGATAAATGAGAAAAACGAATCTACCGATGTTCCGAGCTTCCTCGAGGCTCTATTTGATGTGTTTCTTTATGCTGAACACGAATCTGAACGAGTTTCAGCGACAGGACCGGTAGAACGGAAGATACGATCGAAAAACCACGGCGATCTCGAATTTTCGTCCTTTTTGTCTAAAACCCATTATTTAAGGAGATAAATGAGAAAAACGAATCTACCGATGTTTCGAGCTTCCTCGAGGCTCTATCCGATGTGTTTCTTCATGCTGAACACGAATCTGAACGAGTTTTAGCGACACGAGCGGTAGAACGGAAGATACGATCGAAAAACCACGGTGATCTCGAATTTTCGTCCTTTTCGTCTAAAACCCATTATTAAAGGAGATAAATGAGAAAAACAAATCCACCGATGTTCCGAGCTTCCTCAGGGCTCTATTTGATGTGTTTCGTCATGCTGAACATGAATCTGAACGAGTTTTAGCGACAGGACCGGTAGAACGGAAGATACGATCGAAAAACCACGATGATCACGAATTTTCGTCCTTTTCGTCTAAAACCCATTATTTAAGGAGATAAATGAGAAAAACGAATCTACCGATGTTCCGAGCGTCCTCGAGGCTCTATTTGATGTGTTTCTTCATGCTGAACACGAATCTGAACAAGTTTTAGCGACAGGACCGGTAGAACGGAAGATACGATCGAAAAACCACGGTGATCTCGAATTTTCGTCCTTTTCGTCTAAAACCCATTATTTAAGGAGATAAATGAGAAAAACGAATCTACCGATGTTCCGAGCTTCCTCGAGGCTCTATTTGATGTGTTTCTTCATGCTGAACACGAATCTGAACGAGTTTTAGCGACGGGACCGGTAGAACGGAAGATATGATCGAAAAACCACGGTGATCTCGAATTTTCGTTCTTTTAGTCTAAAACCCATTATTTAAGGAGATAAATGAGAAAAACGAATCTACTCATGTTCCGAGCTTCCTCCAGGCTCTATTTGATGTGTTTCTTCATGCTGAACACGAATCTGAACGAGTTTTAGCGACAGGACCGGTAGAACGGAAGATATGGTCGAAAAACCACGGTGATCTCGAATTTTCGTCCTTTTCGTCTAAAACCCATTATTTAAGGAGATAAATGAGAAAAACGAATCTACCGATGTTCCGAGCTTCCTCGAGGCTCTATTTGATGTGTTTCTTCATGCTGAACACGAATCTGAACGAGTTTTAGCGACAGGACCGGTAGAACGGAAGATATGGTCGAAAAACCACGGTGATCTCGAATTTTCGTCCTTTTCGTCTAAAACCCATTATTTAAGGAGATAAATGAGAAAAACGAATCCACCGATGTTCCGAGCTTCCTCGAGGATCTATTTGATGTGTTTCTTCATGCTGAACACGAATCTGAACGAGTTTTAGCGACAGGACCGGTAGAACGGAAGATACGATCGAAAGACCACGGTGATCACGAATTTTCGTCCTTTTCGTCTAAAACCCATTATTTAAGGAGATAAATGAGAAAAACGAATCCACCGATGTTCCGAGCTTCCTCAAGGCTCTATTTGATGTGTTTCTTCATGCTGAACACGAATCTGAATGAGTTTTAGCGACAGGACCGGTAGAACGGAAGATACGATCGAAAAACCACGGTGATCACGAATTTTCGTCCTTTTCGTCTAAAACCCATTATTTAAGGAGATAAATGAGAAAAACGAATCTACCGATGTTCCGAGCTTCCTCGAGGCTCTATTTGATGTGTTTCTTTATGCTGAACACGAATCTGAACGAGTTTCAGCGACAGGACCGGTAGAACGGAAGATACGATCGAAAAACCACGGCGATCTCGAATTTTCGTCCTTTTTGTCTAAAACCCATTATTTAAGGAGATAAATGAGAAAAACGAATCTACCGATGTTTCGAGCTTCCTCGAGGCTCTATCCGATGTGTTTCTTCATGCTGAACACGAATCTGAACGAGTTTTGGCGACACGAGCGGTAGAACGGAAGATACGATCGAAAAACCACGGTGATCTCGAATTTTCGTCCTTTTCGTCTAAAACCCATTATTAAAGGAGATAAATGAGAAAAACAAATCCACCGATGTTCCGAGCTTCCTCAGGGCTCTATTTGATGTGTTTCGTCATGCTGAACATGAATCTGAACGAGTTTTAGCGATAGGACCGGTAGAACGGAAGATACGATCGAAAAACCACGATGATCACGAATTTTCGTCCTTTTCGTCTAAAACCCATTATTTAAGGAGATAAATGAGAAAAACAAATCCACCGATGTTCCGAGCTTCCTCGAGGCTCTATTTGATGTGTTTCTTCATGCTGAACACGAATCTAAACGGGTTTTAGCGACACGACCGGTAGAACGGAAGATACGATCGAAAAAAAACCGGGGTGATCACGAATTTTCGTCCTTTTCGTCTAAAACCCATTATTTAAGGAGATAAATGAGAAAAACGAATCTACCGATGTTCCGAGCTTCCTCGAGGCTCTATTTGATGTGTTTCTTTATGCTGAACATGAAACTGAACGAGTTTTAGCGACAGGACCGGTAGAACGGAAGATACGATCGAAAAACCACGGTGATCACGAATTTTCGTCCTTTTCGTCTAAAACCCATTATTAAAGGAGAGAAATGAGAAAAACGAATCCACCGATGTTCCGAGCTTCCTCAAGGCTCTATTTGATGTGTTTCTTCATGCTGAACACGAATCTGAATGAGTTTTAGCGACAGGACCGGTAGAACGGAAGATACGATCGAAAAACCACGGTGATCACGAATTTTCGTCCTTTTCGTCTAAAACCCATTATTTAAGGAGATAAATGAGAAAAACGAATCTACCGATGTTCCGAGCTTCCTCGAGGCTCTATTTGATGTGTTTCTTTATGCTGAACACAAATCTGAACGAGTTTCAGCGACAGGACCGGTAGAACGGAAGATACGATCGAAAAACCACGGCGATCTCGAATTTTCGTCCTTTTTGTCTAAAACCCATTATTTAAGGAGATAAATGAGAAAAACGAATCTACCGATGTTTCGAGCTTCCTCGAGGCTCTATCCGATGTGTTTCTTCATGCTGAACACGAATCTGAACGAGTTTTAGCGACACGAGCGGTAGAACGGAAGATACGATCGAAAAACCACGGTGATCTCGAATTTTCGTCCTTTTCGTCTAAAACCCATTATTAAAGGAGATAAATGAGAAAAACAAATCCACCGATGTTCCGAGCTTCCTCAGGGCTCTATTTGATGTGTTTTGTCATGCTGAACATGAATCCGAACGAGTTTTAGCGACAGGACCGGTAGAACGGAAGATACGATCGAAAAACCACGATGATCCTGAATTTTCGTCCTTTTCGTCTAAAACCCATTATTTAAGGAGATAAATGAGAAAAACAAATCCACCGATGTTCCGAGCTTCCTCGAGGCTCTATTTGATGTGTTTCTTCATGCTGAACACGAATCTAAACGAGTTTTAGCGACACGACCGGTAGAACGGAAGATACGATCGAAAAAAAACCGGGGTGATCACGAATTTTCGTCCTTTTCGTCTAAAACCCATTATTTAAGGAGATAAATGAGAAAAACGAATCTACCGATGTTCCGAGCTTCCTCGAGGCTCTATTTGATGTGTTTCTTTATGCTGAACATGAAACTGAACGAGTTTTAGCGACAGGACCGGTAGAACGGAAGATACGATCGAAAAACCACGGTGATCACGAATTTTCGTCCTTTTCGTCTAAAACCCATTATTAAAGGAGAGAAATGAGAAAAACGAATCCACCGATGTTCCGAGCTTCCTCAAGGCTCTATTTGATGTGTTTCTTCATGCTGAACACGAATCTGAACGAGTTTTAGCGACAGGACCGGTAGAACGGAAGATACGATCGAAAAACCACGGTGATCACGAATTTTCGTCCTTTTTGTCTAAAACCCATTATTAAAGGAGATAAATGAGAAAAACGAATCCGTCGATGTTCCGAGCTTCCTCAAGGCTCTATTTGATGTGTTTCTTCCTGCTGAACACGAATCTGAACGAGTTTTAGCGACAGGACCGGTAGAACGGAAGATACGATCGAAAAACCACGATGATCACGAATTTTCGTCCTTTTCGTCTAAAACCCATTATTTAAGGAGATAAATGAGAAAAACAAATCCACCGATGTTCCGAGCTTCCTCGAGGCTCTATTTGATGTGTTTCTTCATGCTGAACACGAATCTAAACGAGTTTTAGCGACACGACCGGTAGAACGGAAGATACGATCGAAAAAAAACCGGGGTGATCACGAATTTTCGTCCTTTTCGTCTAAAACCCATTATTTAAGGAGATAAATGAGAAAAACGAATCTACCGATGTTCCGAGCTTCCTCGAGGCTCTATTTGATGTGTTTCTTTATGCTGAACATGAAACTGAACGAGTTTTAGCGATACGACCGGTAGGACGGAAGATACGATCGAAAAACCACGGTGATCACGAATTTTCGTCCTTTTCGTCTAAAACCCATTATTTAAGGAGATAAATGAGAAAAACGAATCCGTCGATGTTCCGAGCTTCCTCAAGGCTCTATTTGATGTGTTTCTTCATGCTGAACACGAATCTGAACGAGTTTTAGCGACAGGACCGGTAGAACGGAAGATACGATCGAAAATCCACGGTGATCACGAATTTTCGTCCTTTTCGTCTAAAACCCATTATTTAAGGAGATAAATGAGAAAAACAAATCCACCGATGTTCCGAGCTTCCTCGAGGCTCTATTTGATGTGTTTCTCCATGCTGAACACGAATCTGAACGAGTTTTAGCGACAGGACCGGTAGAATGGAAGATACGATCGAGAAACTACGGTGATCTCGAATTTTCATCCTTTTCGTCTAAAACCCATTATTTAAGGAGATAAATGAGAAAAACGAATCTACCGATGTTCCGAGCTTCCTCGAGGCTCTATTTGATGTGTTTCTTCATGCTGAACACGAATCTGAACGAGTTTTAGCGACAGGACCGGTAGAACGGAAGATACGATCGAAAAACCACGTCGATCACGTAGTTTCGTCCTTTTCGTCTAAAACCCATTATTTAAGGAGATAAATGAGAAAAACGAATCGACCGATGTTCCGAGCTTCCTCGAGGCTCTATTTGATGTGTTTCTTCATGCTGAACACGAATCTGAACGAGTTTTAGCGACAGGACCGGTAGAACGGAAGATACGATCGAAAAACCACGGTGATCACGAATTTTCGTCCTTTTCGTCTAAAACCCATTATTAAAGGAGATAAATGAGAAAAACGAATCCACCGATGTTCCGAGCTTCCTCAAGGCTCTATTTGATGTGTTTCTTCATGCTGAACACGAATCTGAACGAGTTTTAGCGACAGGACCGGTAGAACGGAAGATACGATCGAAAAACCACGGTGATCACGATTTTTCGTCCTTTTCGTCTAAAACCCATTATTAAAGGAGATAAATGAGAAAAACGAATCCGTCGATGTTCCGAGCTTCCTCAAGGCTCTATTTGATGTGTTTCTTCATGCTGAACACGAATCTGAACGAGTTTTAGCGACACGACCGGTAGATCGGAAGATACGATCGGAAAAAAAACCGAGGTGATCACGAATTTTCGTCCTTTTCGTCTAAAACCCATTATTTAAGGAGATAAATGAGAAAAACGAATCCACCGATGTTCCGAGCTTCCTCGAGGCTCTATTTGATGTGTTTCTTCATGCTGAACACGAATCTGAACGAGATCTAGCCACAGGACCGGTAGTACGGAAGATACGATCGAAAAAAAACCGAGGTGATCACGATCTTTCGTCCTTTTCGTCTAAAACCCATTATTAAAGGAGATAAATGAGAAAAACGAATCTACCGATGTTCCGAGCTTCCTCGAGGCTCTATTTCATGTGTTTCTTTATGCTGAACACGAATCTGAACGAGTTTTAGCGACAGGACCGGTAGAACGGAAGATACGATCGAAAAACCACGGTGATCTCGAATTTTCGTCCTTTTCGTCTAAAACCCATTATTTAAGGAGATAAATGAGAAAAACGAATCCACCGATGTTCCGAGCTTCCTCAAGGCTCTATTTGATGTGTTTCTTCATGCTGAACACGAATCTGAACGAGTTTTAGCGACAGGACCGGTAAGACGGAAGATACGATCGAAAAACCACGGTGATCACGAATTTTCGTCCTTTTCGTCTAAAACCCATTATTTAAGGAGATAAATGAGAAAAACAAATCCATCGATGTTCCGAGCTTCCTCAAGGCTCTATTTGATGTGTTTCTTCATGCTGAACACGAATCTGAACGAGTTTTAGCGACAGGACTGGTAGGACGGAAGATACAGTCGAAAAACCACGGTGTTCACGAATTTTCGTCCTTTTCGTCTAAAACCCATTATTTAAGGAGATAAATGAGAAAAACAAATCCACCGATGTTCCGAGCTTCCTCCAGGCTCTATTTGATGTGTTTCTTCATGCTGAACACGAATCAGAACGAGTTTTAGCGACAGGACCGGTAGAACGGAAGATACGATCGAAAAACCACGGTGATCTCGAATTTTCGTCCTTTTCGTCTAAAACCCATTATTTAAGGAGATAAATGAGAAAAACGAATCCACCGATGTTCCGAGCTTCCTCAAGGCTCTACTTGATGTGTTTCTTCATGCTGAACACGAATCTGATTGAGTTTTAGCGACACGACCGGTAGATCGGAAGATACGATCGGAAAAAAAACCGAGGTGATCACGAATTTTCGTCCTTTTCGTCTAAAACCCATTATTTAAGGAGATAAATGAGAAAAACGAATCCACCGATGTTCCGAGCTTCCTCGAGGCTCTATTTGATGTGTTTCTTCATGCTGAACACGAATCTGAACGAGATCTAGCCACAGGACCGGTAGTACGGAAGATACGATCGAAAAAAAACCGAGGTGATCACGATCTTTCGTCCTTTTCGTCTAAAACCCATTATTAAAGGAGATAAATGAGAAAAACGAATCTACTGATGTTCCGAGCTTCCTCGAGGCTCTAATTCATGTGTTTCTTTATGCTGAACACGAATCTGAACGAGTTTTAGCGACAGGACCGGTAGAACAGAAGATACGATCGAAAAACCACGGCGATCTCGAATTTTCGTCCTTTTCGTCTAAAACCCATTATTTAAGGAGATAAATGAGAAAAACGAGTCTACCGATGTTTCGAGATTCCTCGAGGCTCTATTCGATGTGTTTCTTTATGCTGAACATGAAACTGAACGAGTTTTAGCGATACGAACGGTAGAACAGAAGATACGATCGAAAAACCACGGTGATCTCGAATTTTCGTCCTTTTCGTCTAAAACCCATTATTTAAGAAGATAAATGAGAAAAACGAATCCACCGATGTTCCGAGCTTCCTCAAGGCTCTATTTGATGTGTTTCTTCATGCTGAACACGAATCTGAACGAGATCTAGCCACAGGACCGGTAGAACGGAAGATACGATCGAAAAACCACGGTGATCTCGAATTTTCGTCCTTTTCGTCTAAAACCCATTATTTAAGGAGATAAATGAGAAAAACGAATCCACCGATGTTCCGAGCTTCCTCAAGGCTCTATTTGATGTGTTTCTTCATGCTGAACACGAATCTGAACGAGTTTTAGCGACAGGACCGGTAGAACGGAAGATACGATCGAAAAACCACGGTGATCACGAATTTTCGTCCTTTTCGTCTAAAACCCATTATTTAAGGAGATAAATGAGAAAAACAAATCCATCGATGTTCCGAGCTTCCTCAAGGCTCTATTTGATGTGTTTCTTCATGCTAAACACGAATCTGAACGAGTTTTAGCGACAGGACCGGTAGGACGGAAGATACGATCGAAAAACCACGGTGATCACGAATTTTCGTCCTTTTCGTCTAAAACCCATTATTAAAGGAGATAAATGAGAAAAACGAATCTACCGATGTTCCGAGCTTCCTCGAGGCTCTATTTGATGTGTTTCTTCATGCTGAACACGAATCTGAACAAGTTTTAGCGACAGGACCGGTAGAACGGAAGGTATGGTCGAAAAACCACGGTGATCTCGAATTTTCGTCCTTTTCGTCTAAAACCCATTATTTAAGGAGATAGATCAGAAAAACGAATCCACCGATGTTTCGAGCTTCCTCCAGGCTCTATTTGATGTGTTTTTTCATGCTGAACACGAATCTGAACAAGTTTTAGCGACAGGACCGGTAGAACGGAAGATATGGTCGAAAAACCACGGTGATCTCGAATTTTCGTCCTTTTCGTCTAAAACCCATTATTTAAGGAGATAGATCAGAAAAACGAATCCACCGATGTTTCGAGCTTCCTCCAGGCTCTATTTGATGTGTTTCTTCATGCTGAACACGAATCTGAACGAGATCTAGCCACAGGACCGGTAGAACGGACGATACGATCGAAACACCACGGTGATCTCGAATTTTCGTCCTTTTCGTCTAAAACCCATTATTTAAGAAGATAAATGAGAAAAACAAATCCACCGATGTTCCGAGCTTCCTCAAGGCTCTATTTGATGTGTTTCTTCATGCTAAACACGAATCTGAACGAGTTTTAGCGACAGGACCGGTAGAACGGAAGATATGGTCGAAAAACCACGGTGATCTCGAATTTTCGTCCTTTTCGTCCAAAACCCATTATTTAAGGAGATAAATGAAAAAAACGAATCTACCGATGTTCCGAGCTTCCTCGAGGCTCTATTTGATGTGTTTCTTCATGCTGAACACGAATCTGAACAAGTTTTAGCGACAGGACCGGTAGAACGGAAGATATGGTCGAAAAACCACGGTGATCTCGAATTTTCGTCCTTTTCGTCTAAAACCCATTATTTAAGGAGATAGATCAGAAAAACGAATCCACCGATGTTTCGAGCTTCCTCCAGGCTCTATTTGATGTGTTTCTTCATGCTGAACACGAATCTAAACGAGTTTTAGCGACAGGACCGGTAGAACGGAAGATATGGTCGAAAAACCACGGTGATCTCGAATTTTCGTCCTTTTCGTCCAAAACCCATTATTTAAGGAGATAAATAAGAAAAACGAATCTACCGATGTTCCGGGCTTCCTCGAGGCTCTATTTGATGTGTTTCTTCATGCTGAACACGAATCTGAACAAGTTTTAGCGACAGGACCGGTAGAACGGAAGATATGGTCGAAAAACCACGGTGATCACGAATTTTCGTCCTTTTCGTCTAAAACCCATTATTTAAGGAGATACATGAGAAAAACGAATCCACCGATGTTCCGAGCTTCCTCAAGGCTCTATTTGATGTGTTTCTTCATGCTGAACACGAATCTGGACGAGTTTTAGCGACACGACCGGTAGAACGGAAGATACGATCGAAAAAAAACCATGGTGATCACGAATTTTCGTCCTTTTCGTCTAAAACCCATTATTTAAGGAGATAAATGAGAAAAACGAATCTACCGATGTTCCGAGCTTGCTCGAGGCTCTGATTGATGTGTTTCTTCATGCTGAACACGAATCTGAACGGGATCTAGCCACAGGACCGGTAGAACGGAAGATACGATCGAAAAACCACGGTGATCACGAATTTTCGTCCTATTCGTCTAAAACCCATTATTAAAGGAGATAAATGAGAAAAACAAATCCACCGATGTTCCGAGCTTCCTCAAGGCTCTGATTGATGTGTTTCTTCATGCTGAACATGAATCTGAACGAGTTTTAGCGACAGGACCGGTAGAACGGAAGATTCGATCGAAAAACCACGGTGATCTCGAATTTTCGTCCTTTTTGTCTAAAACCCATTATTTAAGGAGATAAATGAGAAAAACGAATCCACCGATGTTCCGAGCTTCCTCGAGGCTCTATTTGATGTGTTTCTTCATGCTGAACACGAATCTGAACGAGTTTTAGCGACAGGACCGGTAGAACGGAAGATACGATCGAAAAACCACGGTGATCACGTAGTTTCGTCCTTTTCGTCTAAAACCCATTATTTAAGGAGATAAATGAAAAAAACGAATCGACCGATGTTCCGAGCTTCCTCGAGGCTCTATTTGATGTGTTTCTTCATGATGAACACGAATCTGAACGAGTTTTAGCGACAGGACCGGTAAAATGGAAGATACGATCGAGAAACTACGGTGATCTCGAATTTTCGTCCTTTTCGTCTAAAACCCTTTATTTAAGGAGATGAATGAGAAAAACGAATCCACCGGAGTTCCGAGCTTCCTCAAGGCTCTATTTGATGTGTTTCTCCATGCTGAACACGAATCTGAACGAGTTTTAGCGACAGGACCGTTAGAACGGAAGATACGATCGAAAAACCACGGTGATCACGAATTTTCGTCCTTTTCGTCTAAAACCCATTATTTAAGGAGATAAATGAGAAAAACGAATCCACCGATGTTCCGAGCTTCCTCGAGGCTCTATTTGATGTGTTTCTTCATGCTGAACACGAATCTGAACGAGTTTTAGCGACAGGACCGGTAGAACGGAAGATATGATCGAAAAACCACGGTGATCTCGAACTTTCGTCCTTTTCGTCTAAAACCCATTATTTAAGGAGATAAATGAGAAAAACGAATCTACCCTTGTTCCAAGCTTTCTCGAGGCTCTGTTTGATGTGTTTCTCCATGCTGAACACGAATCTGAACGAGTTTTAGCGACACGACCGGTAGAACGGAAGATACGATCGAAAAAAAACCATGGTGATCACGAATTTTCGTCCTTTTCGTCTAAAACCCATTATTTAAGGAGATAAATGAGAAAAACGAATCTACCGATGTTCCGAGCTTCCTCGAGGCTCTATTTGATGTGTTTCTTCATGCTGAACACGAATCTGAACGAGTTTTAGCGACAGGACCGGTAGAACGGAAGATACGATCGAAAAACCACGGTGATCACGAATTTTCGTCTTCTTTGTCTAAAACCCATTATTTAAGGAGATAAATGAGAAAAACGAATCTACCGATGTTCCGAGCTTCCTCGAGGCTCTATTTGATGTGTTTCTTCATGCTGAACACGAATCTGAACGAGTTTTAGCGACAGGACCGGTAGAACGGAAGATACGATCGAAAAACCACGGTGATCTCGAATTTCCGTCCTTTTCGTCTAAAACCCATTATTTAAGGAGATAAATGAGAAAAAAGAATCTACCGATGTTCCGAGCTTCCTCGAGGCTTTATTTCATGTGTTTCTTTATGCTGAACACGAATCTGAACGAGTTTTAGCGACAGGACCGGTAGAACGGAAGATATGATCGAAAAACCACGGTGATCTCGAATTTTCGTCCTTTTCGTCTAAAACCCATTATTTAAGGAGATAAATGAGAAAAACGAATCTACCCTTGTTCCAAGCTTTCTCGAGGCTCTGTTTGATGTGTTTCTCCATGCTGAACACGAATCTGAACGAGTTTTAGCGACACGACCGGTAGAACGGAAGATACGATCGAAAAAAAACCATGGTGATCACGAATTTTCGTCCTTTTCGTCTAAAACCCATTATTTAAGGAGATAAATGAGAAAAACGAATCTACCGATGTTCCGAGCTTCCTCGAGGCTCTATTTGATGTGTTTCTTCATGCTGAACACGAATCTGAACGAGTTTTAGCGACAGGACCGGTAGAACGGAAGATACGATCGAAAAACCACGGTGATCACGAATTTTCGTCTTCTTTGTCTAAAACCCATTATTTAAGGAGATAAATGAGAAAAACGAATCTACCGATGTTCCGAGCTTCCTCGAGGCTCTATTTGATGTGTTTCTTCATGCTGAACACGAATCTGAACGAGTTTTAGCGACAGGACCGGTAGAACGGAAGATACGATCGAAAAACCACGGTGATCTCGAATTTCCGTCCTTTTCGTCTAAAACCCATTATTTAAGGAGATAAATGAGAAAAACGAATCTACCCTTGTTCCAAGCTTCCTCGAGGCTCTATTTGATGTGTTTCTTTATGCTGAACATGAAACTGAACGAGTTTTAGCGATACGACCGGTAGAACAGAAGATACGATCGAAAAACCACGGTGATCTCGAATTTTCGTCCTTTTCGTCTAAAACCCATTATTTAAGGAGATATATGAGAAAAAAGAATCTACCGATGTTCCGAGCTTCCTCAAGGCTCTATTTGATGTGTTTCTTCGTGCTGAACATGAAACTGAACGATCGTTCAGTTTCATGTTCAGCATCCCATGTTCAAGCTCGGAACATCGGTAGACCCGTTTTTCTCATTTATCTCCGTAAATAATGGGTTTTAGACGAAAAGGACGAATATTCGAGATCACCGTGGTTTTTCGATCGCATCTTTCGTTCTACCGGTCGTATCGCTACAACTCGGTTGCTTTGCTACCTGGCGGCGAGCCTCGGTTCCACTCCTCTATCGTCGTTGATGCTATTAATGACCAAGCTTCGATGCAACTCGTCCGACAGTTTGATAATAATGTTCCTGGATTTTTTCTGAATCGATCGAGACCAGTTACGTCGAAATCCGTTGAGTATCTTCGGATTTATGATCGTTTGTTCGAAAAAATATCAAGCGGAATCGTCGATCAATCACAGCGCTCAACGTCCCGCTTGTCGGCCAATCACAGCGCTTGTTGTTGGACACCGTTGTCGTAACGCTGGCGCCTGTGGTTTTATTCGGTTTAATAGAAACTTTACCATCGACATTTTTTCTTATCACTATTTCCTTGTTAAACGGTAAATTTTGTATCGATTTAACACCTTATTTATCAAAATCGGTTGAGATTTAATTAACGACGCTTTGCCACCTGGCGGCGAGCTTCGAAATTTTTCGAAAATTGATAAACTTCGATTTTCTTGGAAAATAAGGGCTGACAGTTTTTTTTACTGATAAATTCGTGACCGACAATTAAATCCGCATCGATTGAGCCCCCAACCATCGAAATCCGGCTACATTTGAAAAAATGTCGGCTAACTTGACGGTCAAATCTGTTTATTTATTATAAAATTAACGACGCACCGACAGTTTTTGGTTTTGTGCCAACAGTTTCCGACAATTTACCAACAATTATTTAAAATTCTCCGAGAGTCGGAATTTATGTAGACTAAATCCAACGATTGATTCACGTAAGGATGCTCTGGTATATCTCTCTGGTAACCGGATTTTCGTTAGTAGTAGGAAAAAAATGATTTTTTTATGAAAAAAAATCTTATTTTGACGAAAAAATTGTTTTCTTCGACGAAAATCGATGGGTCGGGAAAATTGATTTTTATAAGTTAATCTTCAAGAGTTGGGTGTGAAAAGGTTTGTAGTGAACGTCGTTTCGTTTGTAGCCAAGCCGAAGGAAAGTTTTTCGGACTTTTACGGGTTTTTGGACCCCCAATTTTGACGAAAATCGAATCCAACGGTTCATTCACATGGATATGGCTCTGTATGTGTGATCGAACGGTTGATTCACATACAGACACCCTTCTTAATGTCTCTGGTAACCGAGTTTTCGTTTGCAGTAGAGAAAAAAATGATTTTTTTATGGAAAAAAAATTTATTTTGACGAAAAAAAAATTTTTTTCGACGAAAATCGATGGATTGGGAAAATTGATTCTTATGCGTTAATCTTCAAGATTTCGATGTGAAAAGGTTTGTCGTGAACGTCGTTTCGTTTGTAGCCAAGCCGAAAGAAAGTTTTCCGGACTTTTAAGGGTTTTGGACCCCCAGATTTGACGAAAATCGAATCTAACGGTTCATTCACATGGATCGGATCATTTACATGGCTCTGTGTGTGTGATCTAACGGTTGATTCACATGGGGATGACCTCGTATATGTCTCTGGTAACCGAGTTTTCGTTTGCAGTAAGGAAAAAAAATAATTTCTTTATGGAAAAAAAAATTATTTTCACGAAAAAAAAATTTTTTTTCGACGAAAATCGATGGGTCGGGAAAATTGATTCTTATGCTTTAATCTTCAAGAGTTGGGTGTGAAAAGGTTTGTAGTGAACGTCGTTTCGTTTTTAGCCAAGCCGAAAGAAAGTTTTTCGGACTTTTAAGGGTTTTTGGACCCCTAATTTTAACGAAAATCGAATCCAACGGTTCATTCACATGGATATGGCTCTGTATGTGTGACCGAACGGTTGATTCACATACAGATACCCTTGTCAATGTCTCTGGTAACCGAGTTTTCGTTTGCAGTAGGGAAAAAAATAATTTCTTTATGGAAAAAAAATTTATTTTCACGAAAAAAAAATTTATTTTCACGAAAAAAAAAAATTTTCCGACGAAAATCGATGGGTCGGGAAAATTGATTCTTATGCTTTAATCTTCAAGAGTTGGGTGTGAAAAGGTTTGTAGTGAACGTCGTTTCGTTTGTAGCCAAGCCGAAAGACAGTTTTTCGGACTATTAAGGGTTTTTGGACCCCCAATTTTGACGAAAATCGAATCCAACGGTTCATTCACATGGATATGGCTCTGTATGTGTGATCGAACGGTTGATTCACATACAGATACCCTTGTTAATGTCTCTGGAAACCGAGTTTTCGTTTGCAGTAGGGAAAAAAACGATTTTTTTATGGGAAAAAAAAAATTTTTTTCACCGAAAATCGATGGGTCATGAAAATCGATTCTTATGCGTTAATCTTCTAGAGTTGGGTGTGAAAAGGTTTGTAGTGAACGTCGTTTCGTTTGTAGCCAAGCCGAAAGAAAGTTTTTCGGACTTTTAAGGGTTTCTGGACCCCCAATTTTGACGAAAATCGAATCCAACGGTTCATTTACATGGATATGGCTCCGTATGTGTGATCGAACGGTTGATTCACATACAGATACCCTTGTTAAGGAGTTTCGGTACAGCTTATCTTTGGGGGGGATCACGAGGGGGAATCTATTGTATTCTAGCAGGGCGCCAACTGCTACACAATCATTTTCCATCATGTAAAATGGTATTCATGACGAATAATATGTCCGTAATTATGAACAAATATATATTTTTTGCAATTATGAATATAATAGTATACTTTATATGTGATGGAAACTCTGTGTGTTATTTATAAAAATTATATAAAGTGTCGAGTAAACGTGGCAACCGCGGATATAGCTTGTCGTGTTTCATGTTGCGTATAGTGGTCCGCCTGCGCTGTCGAAAGCGCCTCTCGGGCAGCTGTGTGGGTAATCTCACCTCAAAAATTGTGATTGCGTGATCGAGTTGTCGGTAGTTTTGAATTGTTTTTTTTTATCAATGTCGAATATGAGTAAACGGTCGGAAGGCAAATGGGTGACGCAATCAGGAAGTTTGTTGTAAAATATTGATAAATTTTATTGGGTACAGAAAACCTTGTTCACCTATGCCACTTATGCTATTTGAAATTTCGCGCCATTCTTCGCACGATGCAAGGTTGCCGTCGTTTCCTCCGATAGCTGTCAGTCGTTGAAAAACGAATGGTTTTTTAATCTATTTTTACGAAAATACGACAAACTATGTAGACAAACTTCTTGAAATTTTGATACAATAATCGGATTAGTGGTACCTTTTAGTATGTGTTCTTCTTTTTAATCTGTAAGCATTTCTTTAATTATGGCAATACAAAATACGGTGTCTGCCATCTAATCCTGTGTTAAAGTGCTTCATTACAAAAATTTATTTCTCAGAAACTATGTTGTAAATCGAGCTAAAATTTTACAGGTTATCATTGACATTATCAATGAACACATGAAAAAAAATTGAGAATTATGGAAGCATTTTCGTTTACTGTACCGAAACTCCTTAATGTCTCTGGTAACCGAGTTTTCGTTTGCAGTAGGGAAAAAAACGATTTTTTTATGGAAAAAAATTTATTTTGACGAAAATAAAATGTTTTTTTCTACGAAAATCGACGCGTCGGGAAAATTGATTCTTATGCGTTAATCTTCAAGAGTTGGGTGTGAAAAGGTTTGTAGTAAACGTCGTTTCGTTTGTAGCCAAGCCGAAAGAAAGTTTTTCGGACTTTTAAGGGTTTTTGGACCCCCAATTTTGACGAAAATCGAATCTAACGGTTCATTCACGTGGATATTTTTCGATACGGGAAAATTTGTCGTATACAACAATATTAAGCTTTTTCTTCATCTTTCCCCACGGAATTATTCCGAAGGTTTGTCGTACGAGTAAGTAGGTCGGTACGTCGGCTCTCGCGTGTAGGACGAAACGTGAGACGGTCGACAACCCCGTTCGAGTGGCGAAGTCGTGAAGGGGAGTGGAATCGCGATAGCCACCCGACGGCCGAAGCATTATCCAGCATCCCTACTCCATGCGAACTCGTGTAACGAGGAGGCTCTTGACTCGGATCTTGAACCCGAGTCAGACAGCGTGTCACCATACAACACCCCCGTGGAGCCGATTATCCCCCAAACTCGCAAAACTTAATTCGTATCTCGGACTGCTCATTGGTCCATCGATTGTCTCGCCTACCTTACGACTTCCACAAAGTATCCCTCGTTTTCCAAAAATCGATTTCTCTTTCAAACGAGCAATGTGAGTTCAGCTCAACCCGATTCCTACAAGCCAAAATTTCGATCTGAGCCATCTAAAAAAAAAATGCATACTGCAATATGATTTTTCTCGAAAGTTACACTCTTGAGCTTGCACTTAACCTTTGGTTCATCAATTCTTGTTGGTTTTCCACAAAGAATTTCAAAATGATTGGTTTTCAAACGATTATTTTTACTTAACTCTATAATTATCGCTGAAGTTTATTCATAAATATCATGTTTTATAATTTTATCATAAAGTAAAAGGTTTGAGTTGCATGAATTATTTCAGATTTTTTAAATCATATATACTAATTTTATTTTCGAGATTGTAAAGAGGCAAGATTGATCTGACCCTCATCTTTTGTCTATCGACAGTGGCTCCTCTTGTTGTTGGTTCGAATGACAAAATCTCCTACTCTACGTAAATTGGATCTTCCAATTTACTTCACGATAATCCACTTTTGTTCCCAACAACAGACTTTTTCGAAAATCGTTGTCTTCCACGAAAATGTACTCTCGCCATAAGCACCGACAAAATTGTGTTTCGTAAATTTTTCGTCAATTCGAAATCGATAAAATTAAATTTGCCTCCCCAACGTCAAATTATGAAGATTATCCTACTTCTGAAAATTCGGTTGAAAATGTTTGAATATTTTTTGACTTGTGGAAGTTGTTAACTCGATTCATCGGGGAATGCAAACAAAAATGTAAAAATATGAACGACGACGTTACGTTACGTCCGCAGCGACTCCACGAAACTGGATTGTCAATTGGGGTTGAACAACCCTTCCAACTTTCCGATAAATCGATTTTCATCCCTCGATGCAGAGTTTCTCGTTCCTCGTGGAGCCGCTTCTGCTGCTCATGATAACGATGATGACGGTTCTCTGCTTCGTTGCTCTGCCTGGGTTATCATTCATCCCCCCTTTTTATTTTTTTCCTCCCGACGCGGTCGGAGCACCTGTCATCAACCCTCGTATTTCCATAGGGCTTCAAACGCTCGCCGCCAGTGCGCAAACTCCTCCCTCCCCCCACTCCATGGTTGCCTGTATCATCTCACTTAATCTCTTGAAAGGGCGAAGAAATTCTTCGCAACCGTCCCTCTCTGATATCGCGAAGGTCAAATATCGTTTCACCATCGTCGGATTACGCTCACTTTGCTCCGACCTCTCGCGGCTTCAATTCCTTTTTTTTTCACGTCGTAAATTTTATCAACACCTTCTGACTTTTTTTTTTTAATAAAAACGTGTCTCAGGCTTTCGTTAATTTTTTTTGCTCTTTCGAAATTATTGATTTATATTTGTAGTATCCAAGCCCACCGAGGGACACAAGTTAAAGATTTACCGTCCAACTTTTTTCAACGTAAATTAAGGATTTTTCACATCGAATTTCAAAAAAATTCATAATGGGACAGTTTTGAATAAAAATAAAGAAAAAGAAAGTCATATGAAAGAAAAGAGGCATTTTGTTATTAATGTTAATGAGGAGAAAACATCTGAACGTCTTGTCAATGAATAATCAATTGGATAGTGTCATTTTTGCGACAGCTGTCGATCAGCATAAGTTTCGAGGTTTCTATAAAAAAAATTCAATCCGTTCTAGACAACATTTTTATGCATTCATTATTTTTTTCATTCGCAGTAAACATTGAATTCGAACCAAACAACCTATGTCAACTCTTGAAGGAACAATCGAAGAACACTTGAGAATTCTTCCAATTGAAAAAAAAAAATTGGTTACAGTTCAGCAAGCATTTTCGTGCCCGGGGGTCTTTTCGACCCCCAGCAGGTACCCCAGCTGCGTTACACACCGACAAGTGTTCCAGTTAAGGGTTGAAAAAACCATACTCCAAACTGTTCCGATGAGAAACCATCGACGTTCAAAGCTGAAACGTCATATAATCATAAAAATCTTCCATTCCCAGTAGTACAACCAAACCACAAGTCAGCCGTTATTTATTTTTCATTTTTTTCTATTTTTGCGAATAGTCGTTGTTTTTTAAAGAGGGTTGAACCGTGGACTTTTATTCCGTGCGGTCGCTGTCCGAGCATCCCCCGTGGGGACAGGGGCGGTGGGGGGGGGGAGGGCAGAGCAGCACACGCGCCGACAGCGACAGCATCAAGCGAGCAAAACGGCGTACATATAGAACAGGGCGACGCGGCGGTGGGCGGGGATCAATACCGAGCGTGAAGGCAGCCAAGGTGGTAGAATCGTGCAGCAGAGTCACAGCGAACTCGAGCGCGCTCTACCGGGGCGAGTGGTGGCGCGAGGGGGGGGGTAGAGCTTGCAAGCTTCACGTCTCTTCGCGATCCGTCGAAGCAGTACTTTCGCGCCGCGTACACGCGCCGCACGTTCTCACTCGTGGGCCCGACCATAAGCCGCGGTTCTCGCGACGTGCTCTTCCAATTTCCGGCGGGGTTGTTACGCCGCTTTTCATCCCCCCCTAACCCCAACCCCCCGACTAAAATGTTTCACCCTCGATCTCAACGTTGATTCTCGATTTTCTTCGACCGGCTCTTGATCTCTTTTCTGGGTAAAGAAATAAATAATAAAAATAATAAAACAATTATTATTATTGTTATTAATAATTTTTTTTTTATGTTTGAATAGTGATGATTGTTGATGATGATGGATGTTGTGTGTTATGGGTTGTTTATCGTGGCGTTGATTGACCGGCTCGATTTCTTTTCTGGGTGCAAAAAAATAAATAATAAGATATTAAATAATTATTTATTTATGTTATTGATGATTTTGTTTTATGGTCTGAACAGTGATGATTGTTGATGCTGATGAATTTTATGGGTTAAAGGTTGTTGATTGTGGGGTTGATTGACCGGCTTGATCTCTTTGCTGGGTTAAAAAATAAAATAGAAAAATAAAATTATTATTATTATTATTGTTAATAAAGATTTTTTTATTATATTTGAACAGTGATGATTGTTGTTGCTGATGGATATTATATGTTATACGTTGTTGAATCTCGGATTGATTGACCCGGCTTGATCTCTTTGCTGGGTAAAAAAAAATTTTTTTTTACAGAGTAATAATAATAAACGTTTGTTTTGTGTCTGAAAAGTGATGATTGTTATAACTGATGGATGTTTAAGTGTTCTACGTTGTTGAAATTTGTTTTTGAAGATTTTCAATGGTAAGACAGGTGGCTGGACATTAGAATGAAATATTATCAGTCATTTATCAAATACTGTTTTTTTTCTCTTGTTATTTGCATGTCAATTGCAATTTCATGGGAATTATATATTTTTAAAAATATTTCATGACACGATGATTTTTGACGAATATTATTATTGAATTATTTTATCGAAGAGAGCAAAACATTTTTCGGTGAGATTTGTGGAAAAAAAACAAAATGTTAATTTCGGTGTCGAATATATTTTTCATTTTCTATCATTATTTATAATACAAAACCGTAGACCTTAGACAACACGATGGTGTTTCAATGATTTGTCATTGCTGTGTGACGTTGAAGTATGGCTGGATCGGTCAAGTAGTTGGATAATTGGTGTCAGTTACGGGAAAATTTGTCGGTGCCACCGCGACTACCACGACACGCCGGACCAAACACATAGCTTTACTACTTAGCGCTACCCGACCGGCAGCGTTCACTCACCCGCGTTCGCGCTCCTTGTCTTTCTTGCTTTCCCTCCCTCTCTCTCTCTCTCTCTCTCTCTCTCTCTCTCTCTGTCGCCCTCTCGACCACAGTCGGACAAAACCGAGTGTTCTTAAGCCTCGAGTTGCATAATGTCGTTGTCTGGGAAAATTCTACAAGTGTTTGTTACCAATGATAGGAATACTATTCCCACCCTAGCCGGACGAAGAGCTCTCACGAAATCCTTGTACGATAATATCCACTTTTACGTCCTCACTTTTTTGTACTCCCGTTAAAAGACTGACCGACAGGGTTCGATGGGGTCGAAAGAGTGTCACTGAAGCCACTTGTATTTTCTTTGGCTTTGTAGATAAAAAAACACAGACACACAGACTAAAAAAAAAAAGAGAACGAAATTAATTACGCAAAATATATATATACATGTTTTGCAATTCGATTATTTATTGGAAGTAAAAATGTTAATTTTGAAGATAAAAATATTTAATTATTTGTTTTAGAAAAAAAAACTTTAAACGAAATTTTGAAAAAAACTTTGCTCTCTGATCTGCCAACAAAAAATTATATGTATAAAAAGAAAAAATCTAAAAGCACACTTTTTTCAAGGGCATCAAGGAATTTTTTAATAATTGACAAATTCCATTGCACAAAAATTTATCGAACTTTTGTCATGATTAAACATAAAAAAAAACATCGATCGAAACGATTTGTCAGCGATCGACGTTGTCTTCGTTCTTCGTGGAATTCGTAAAAATTCCATCGTTCGCTCGATTGTCTAGTTTTTTTTCTTTCTTTTTTTTATCGTCGACGTTCTCGACTAGTCGTTCGGGAGTTACGTCGGAATTCTATGGATTATCGGTACTCGCACTTTCCAACCTTTAATGCACCAATAATACATACCGATCTTTTTTCACAGATCCATTATACTCGATCTCGTTTATTTTTTCCTCTCCTCTTATTTTTTTCGTTTAATCTTCGTTGTTCAATAATGTGTGCATCTCAGTTTTGCCACCACATCGAAGCTCTCGTCGCGGAGATTTCATTTCCTCGTGCGAATGTTAAACTCGTCGCAAACACGAGTCAATCGCAAATCCGATGTCACACGTGTACGACGTGATGTGTGTTGCAACAACAACATCACAGCATAACTCATTGATGGGCTCGTCGTTGCATTGTTATTTACGAAGGTGAACAACGACGACGAGTGCGGGCGTACGTTTTATTTTGATTGGCTAACACGTTGTGACTATCGATCGCTTTTACATCGTTCTCACACATATATATCCTCTTATACCTATGTTTATTTTAAAAAATATTTTTATAAAATATTCGAGTTTTAAAAAGTATGTTTCTTCATTTTATCTTTGTTTTAAAAAGTATTTTTATAAAATGTTCGAGTCAACGATATTTAAAATAATAATAATAATCATAACAACTTGAATTAAATTAATCCTTCGTACGAGATTTTTTTTTGAAAATTTAGTTGACTATCCAGCGTCTCATGAAAAAATTAGAAATAAAATAAATAAAATAAATTTAAAAAATAAAAAATAATAAAAAAAATAAAATAAAGAAAATAAATATTGGTCTGTGTGAACCATAAATTTTTAAAGTTTTGCCGTAAAATAAGCAATATACGATCGTCTGAATGGACCGAGTGTGCTGAAAAGGCCCAAAAAAAAAAAAAAAAAAAAAAAAAAACCGTTATCACGAGCTCACACAGCGATCACTCGGGCTCGAGGACACGCTGTTAAATATGCACCACGAGACTCTCGAGTTCTTACACTCGAGTACATTTCCTAATTGGCCTCCGGGCAAATGCAAATCCAGCGAAGAATCGTCGAGTACACCTCGTTCACGAAATTATCATCGAGATATTGTCGACGCGAAAACAATGTTCCCGTTTGTTGTTCCAACCTTCGACCAACGAGTCCTGACCCCCGATGCATATCACGAGGTTGACATTTACGACTGTGCCTCCAAACTATACCCGCTGATTTTCACGCTCGAGTGAGATTCACAAAGCATTCGATATATTTCGACACGATATTAATATCGTGTGCTAAATTTCAATCGGCTGGTCCGATTGAGCCAATGGGTTGGGTAAAACCCTTTCAATAGTGGAAAGTCGGGGGTGCAAATGGGCGGGATTACACAATTGCGAGGGTCGATCGATTGGCCAATGGCGAAACAGTTCGATGTATTTGTGGTTAGTGTCTAGCGACATGAAACCAGTGACTCTCAGATTCCCAAAGCACTCGATAGGTTCTGGGATCGCATATGAATTTACAGAAAAACAATGATATACCGTTCGAAGCGATACAAAAATGTGATGGGTCAGGTAAACCGACCGAAATTTAATAGGCCAGAGTTATGAAAAACAATTAAAATGTTCTATAATTGTTTCGAACTGTCCTCATGTTGTGAGAACCTAACCTACAAATTGTTTATTCGAGAACAGTCAACTGCATAAGCACATTGATAATGTATGAATAATCCTTTTAAATATTATAATGAACCTCTGATTCCTTCATTTCAACTTATAGCTGTACGAAGTGATATTGCGCAAAAATTTGTAAAGAAATGAATATTGCTGAATTGGGATTTAGAAATGCTCGCGTTTTTTCGATGCATCTTTAACATGAGCATCACTGTATTCAATCACAATCGATAAAAAATTAGTTTTTCCAGCATCCAAGTAAATTTATTACAATATTTAATGATGATGTTTTTTTTCATTTTGCAGATGCTGGGAGCGACGATCATGCGAAGAGGATTGCACATATATCGAACGAGCATTGAGCTCTCGGGCTGAGTGCTTCGAAATCTTCTTTCGCCCTTTCACGACACAAGAGAAAGTCGCCGTTTTTTTATTTTTTTTTTTTATTTTTCCCGCCCTCTTTATTTCGGCCTCTCGCGCGTTTGTCTCTCCTTCTTTGTCATTTTTCGGATTATATATTTATTCTTTTCAATGGAACGAAACGAAAGCCGCGCGCCGCTGCGACATTATCGCTCGTGAGGGACGAGAGCGATAAACTATCCTTTTGCGCACGAGTGTCTGCTCGGCGTGTTACTGACCCAGCCGGAACATCACAGGGTGAGTGCTTAAATTCTTAGTTTTTTAAAAATATTATTGTGCAATCATAATCGGTTATCTCGGTTACGATAAATCGTTTTGTTTTGGTCAGGAGAGATGTTTCAGAGTATCCATTGATGCTTATTTCTTTGTTGTCGTTGTTGTTATTTTGTTCTGTATTATTATTATTATTATTATCTATTTATTTGTTCATTTATTTATTTATTTTGTTTCATTTATTTATTTATTTTGTTTCATTTCCACACGAACTTCGAAAGTCGTTTTAAAATATTTTTTTTGTAAATGTAAAAATTACTGCGAGGAAGAAATTTGGAATCTTTTGTTTTGTTTTTGGGTATTGTGGAAAATTTATGGATCATCACAATTAAAAAAAAAAAGCGAGAGCGAGAGAGGAATTTTTTTCTTTTCTGGAAATAATTCGTAATTTAATTTTTTTTCGTAAACAAGAAATGTTTTTTTTCGATAAATTTTTTATTGTCACGTTATATTTTGCGAGTCAATTGACGTTTGAACGTGTGGAATGGTACACGACCATGGTGATGAATATTTTGTCGAAAAAATCTGATGAGTTTAATCAGAACGATTTCGTCCAATTAAGGATTTTAATCAGAGTCTCTCTGTGGTACCGTTTGTGTGATTCCCTGAAGCGTATCATCCCCGGATAGTCAATACCTCCCCCCCCCCCTCCCTCTTGCCTCAACTCATGGATGTCATCCATTGAGTGCTCGAACCGCAAAAAAACGTATTTCAAACGATTCGATTCAAAGCTCTGTGAGGGCTCTAATCAATGCTCCTCACACTAGTTTCCTCACTGCTTCATTTTTCAATCCTCAGCATTATAAATTAATTACATCCCGGCATCCCTGAAAATTTTACACAATTTCTTCATCAGGAATGCATTTTTTTTAATTTCACCGTTGTATTATAAAATTTGTCAAACATTTATTTTTTATTCAAAAAAATGTTTTCCTTGTTCGAAAAAAAAATCAAAAAACAAACATAAACAAACTGAAAATTAAAAAATCTTTGAAAAATCCATAAAATGGGGTATCGTTGAATTCGTCTTGAAAAAGGAAACGACTTCAGGTGGTTCAAAACTATTTTTCTTATTTAAAAAAATGCCGTTATGCTTGCAGCATAAAAACATGAATTGTAAGAGCATAGATTTCATCAGCACCGGGTGTCCCCCTTCGAACCCCACAACTTTCATCCGATCCATTTTCTTGTCAGTCCTTTTCCTGAAGAGTTATTCGACCGTATTTTTTCAAATGGGACACCCCATATATATCTCGACGCTCGCTTTACAGATGCTAAAGGGTTGCGGGACATGATGCAGTTGGCGATGCGTGAAAGGGCTTGAGTGGGTGCGTGGGCGGGCAGACAGGAGGCAATGTCAATTGATTTTGAGATAGTGCGCTTGCACAGAGCCCGACCTTGTCGGTCAGCAGTGCGTCTCTTCGTCACTGACAAAGATCGCCTTCGAAACTCTACAAGTCGGCTTAACTTCGGCCACTACGTTTCTCCCCCCCCCCGCCCCGCGTGTGGCTTCGGTCGACTTTGGGTGAAAGCACAACACTTCAAGCAGACCAAGTCCAATTCGCACCTGAGCTACATCAAAACTCGATGTCCGAAAAATTTATTCGACCCTTGGCCAGATTGTCACCCATTCAAGCCGAAATAAATGTCATTCTGAAATAAACTCGAGAACTCGAAGCCTTTGAGTTCCACGTGGAATCTTGATGAATCAAACGTTCTCTCTCATCATCTGACCTTTCATCTCAATCGTGGAAAAATAAAAAGAGTTGACTAATCTTCGCACCTTCAATCGGTCGAAACTCTGTCTTATCGAAACGTTGAAAGATGTTTTTATTTTATTTTTTTTATGAAAATTATGAAATATCGTAAATAAAAATAAAGTATGGTACATTAAAAAAAAATAGTATATATCGTAAATCATGAGTCTTTCGTCACCCTTAAAAAACTAACGTTTTGGGCGTTACACGATTCGTTGAAAAAACCTGTGAAACTTTATGTGTTTACACGTCTTTACGTAATGCATGACCATGGCGCAGAGCCCATTGGGTCACTCGATTTTTCAGAAAATAACGTATGTAACTGCGTCACGAAAGACATTCTCGGATCCATGGACGTTGTTTTTCACTACTTTCGTAGACGTTTTTTTCGTCATTTTTAAAAACGCTCTCTCGCAATCGTACGAAGCTAAAAGACAAATTGCCACTGGATTTTTTCCTAATTTTATATTCGAATTAAAATTCGAATATGAAATAAATTTCGCGAAAAAAAACAAATATCAATGCAGTCCAATAATCAACGCAATTAACCATCCAAACCTTAAATTACCACATAATCTTAAATTACCACATAATTTTTTCATTAATTCACAATTGAAATCGATGTAATTGTTCCAAAAATAATTCAAACAATTCTCACGTGTCCTTCTCCGAATAAACACGATAAATCGAACTTTTGCATCGATGAATCGTTCCAAATGTCGAGGTGCCGTCGAAAGTCATTATCATAAGCCACATCTGCGTATATCGCACACGGTCCCTTGGAGCTCGCATGTTAATGCGATGAAACAGGTGTCAGTTTGTTCACAAGCAAAGCCACAAGGCAGATAATAAAATCGATGAATAAATATTTTGTCATCGCATAACGCCGTTCAAACTATTTCGCAATCAATTTCATCCCGATGAACCTCGATATTTGCTTAAAGAAAAAAATCATGAGATTTCACTTTTTTTCTTATTTTTTGTTTGTCTTTATCGAAGTAGTTCAAATTCTCCGTTGCTCATTATTTTTTAAATATATTATTTTCGATTTGTTTTTGCATTATTTTTTCCGAGTGTGTTCGCGTGTTTATCCGTTCTCGAATAAATAAATAGCAATCGGTCGGTAATAATGAGCTGAATTATCTGGGCCGGTATCGACTAGTTATCACCGGTTCGAAGCGGTTATTCATCGCATATTAATTTCGCAAAGTTCGTATCGAAACGTACATTTCCAGACGAACGTTCGATAATTACTTTGCAGCATCCAATCTTACCGGATTGATGTATGCACTAATGTTTTCATATGTTTTTTTTCGTCATTGTCCGTGAATATATATGTATATTATAATAACGAAACTTATTTATCCATTTTTTTCGTTCGAAAAATATCAATTATTAATTATATTAATTTATGATTTATTATAAATTATATTTATAATAAATATAATTAATAACTGATATTTTTCGAACTAAAAATTAAATTAATAAAAAATATATATATGTATGTATATAACTATATATATATATATATATATATATATATATATATATATATATATATATATATATATATATATATTCACGTAGAAGCGCTCGGAAACCGACTTCATAGTTAATTCCTCTCAATTTCTTTTTTCTTTTTTTGCCAATCATATCTCTGGTGCGTTGCACTTGCTGCTACTCGGTCTTGTTGAAGAAAGAAAAAAAAGGGGCAAACTTTATTCACCGAGATTCTCGCACGAGATCCTCTACGAGGTTACGAACGCTCCAGAGGATCGAGTCCATGCCCGAGGCAATTCGCCATGAATGGATAAGAGTTTTGATAACATTTTTTTTTTTTTGCAATTTTAAATTCGTCGCAAACGTTTAATCGCATGGTTTACATCTTACTCCGATTGCACGTAACACCGAACAATTTTATAGTCGCCATTGCCTTTTTTCATGCACATTTTGTCAAAACTTTATCGTTCACCGAATTATTTTTGTAATTCGAATAATTTTGATTTTGATTATTTTCGTAATAATTCTTGAAAAATACAAATTTTGTTTAATTCTTTACTCTTTGTATTATTCAGAGTGAGAGTTTGTTGATTTCATGAATTGACGAATTGTCTTTGACTAATTTGCGACTAATTTACGTTGGTTTATAAATGATCGCTGCAATGATGAAATTATGGTGAA
Source organism: Diplazon laetatorius (assembly GCA_963662125.1). Classification (NCBI taxonomy): domain Eukaryota; kingdom Metazoa; phylum Arthropoda; class Insecta; order Hymenoptera; family Ichneumonidae; genus Diplazon; species Diplazon laetatorius. Next base: position 5,087,157 of record OY759164.1, read on the forward strand.
GGAAGTTATTAAACGTAATAAAACTTTGTTGTGTGCTAATTGTGCCGGAAACAAACGGATTGATAATTATACGACGAAATAACTCGAACATAATTTCCGACCCCAGTGAAAACCATTTAAACCATAATTTAAGCTATCCAAACAACAAAAGTCCGACTTTGTTGGGGTTTGAGGATGATGACACCAAGGGACAGTCCTTACCTTCGTCGCTCCAAATTTAGCTCAATAATTCAATGCACTGCCTTCATTGTCGATTCTCGTGGTGATTACGAGTTGAACTCTGTGCCACTGTTTCGATGTCATAATTATAATGACATTATTGGAATAACCATCGCACATAAATTTCTGAAAAATTCGTGAAACACTTAACGTCAGCACGAGTGACTCGCTGAATGACAGTTAGGGTCATGACAGTATGATTATCTCGTTCGGCCCTCCAATGAAAAATTGTCTGGAAAAAATTTACAAAATGGCGGCGCTTCAAAGACGGTAATCCGATTATCACAATAAAATGTTCACTTCTCGTGGTCCGGAAAGATAGTAATTACGAAGCAATGAAAAAAAAAACATGGAGGGTCGAACGATAACCACATTCGCAAGGAATAGAATTTAAAAAAAAGGTGGATTCCGATAAAGAATTTTCGCGACATGACCTGCGCAACATAACAAATATCTCGTACAATTTGAAATAAAATGCATTGAAAAAATGTTTTTCTAAAATGTTGTATTTTATTTATAAATTTAATTCCGAAATAATCACCTCGAAAATGAGTATGACACGTGAGATGACTCCCTTAAATCGTAATTTGATTTTTAAGGTTCCGTAGAAATCTACGAAACCCTTTTATGGTTTCGCCAAGTTCGTCCGTCTGTCTGTATGTCACAGTCCTCCCATTCTTCCATTATGTATCGAAAGATGAAATTTCGTATACAGACGTAGATCGGTGACCAAAAAACAGAAATGATATTTTTGGAAAAAAATATATATATTTTGTTCAAAATTGAAATTTCGAAAAAAAAAAAAAATGTTCCCAAATGTCAATGACTACTACGAAATGCCTATACGGAACCCTATCATGTAATCACGTAGATCGATGACCTAAAAACAGAAATAATATTTTTGCAGAAATAAAAATATACTTTGTTCAAAATTGAAATTTTTAAAAAATTTTGAAAAAAAAATCATGTGCAGGCCCAACACGCTCTTGACCAATTTGTTTTTCGTTTTTGAATCGCGATAACAATTGCAACCTTCGTGCGGGGTCGTCGTTCGCCTTTGATTAGCAAGATTAGCAATTTGCAAGATCGAATGCACGAGTGTCGCGAAAACCATCGATGCGTGACGAATAGATACTCGAACGAGGTGTGTGCACCGCTCACGCGGTTTGTTCTTGCGATCCCGCAGGTTGCGTACGTCGTTATAGCTGTACAACATTGTCGTGCGTCGATACGCTTGCTGATTCGCGTAATTATTCGGACGACGTATAGCCCCACACGCGAGATTCTCGGTTACTCGATTGCGCAATTATTCGATATCGTACCGTCGTACATTTTATTCTTTCTTGGATTTTTTTATTCATACATAAATAACGACTCACCGCGCGTTGTTTACGTAAACCCGATCAGCGTATGCCGATTGCGACCAGAGGAACGATTGTGAAAAATAAGACAATCGAAATATATTGCAACCCATGCAAGCTCGTGTGTGTGTGTGTGTGTGTTTTTGTGTGTGTGTGTGTGTGTGTGTGTGTGCGTGGGAAATAAAAGTATTTTTACGGGTTGCAACGGATATGCAGGATAGATAACGGTCGATCACTTTTAACATTAATATTTGCATGCTATTATTCACATCTGCAGTTTTCATTCATTTAAGTGGGGCTGAGTCACCTCAAAAATTGGATTGTTTTTTTTTTCGAGGCACGATCAATCCAAATTAAAAAACGATTTTACCCTTATAAAATACCTATACTCAGCTATAATTTCAATTTTTTTCACACTTATATAAAGCATCTGAACGCTGTAAGATTTATCCGAAAATTTTTTACTCGTTGCAGCTTTTGAACCATACGACTCAACGAATTTTCAATTCCGACGTCTCATTTTTTTTCGTAACAGACCATTCTTGGAATGTTAAATTTCAATTTATCATGTCACGGAAAAAAATAAATGCCAATTTTTAAGGTGACCCCTCAAAAAAATATTATGTCAGCACGACAATTATTATTTATCTCGAGGCATAATTCTATTGATCCCATTAACCCTCAGCCCTTGGGCACTGGGGTCCAAATGACCCCAAGAGAAATCAACCCCGATTCAACACATTAATTCTTCATTCCCGATATAAATACATTTTTTTCCCCAACGACCACTGTCAGGCTACGTTTTTTCCGAAAGTTACAAATTAGAAACATTTTTCACATAAATCGTTCAATTCTATAAAAAAATAAAAATAATAAAAATAATATAAAAAAATGATTTTGACAAAATACACATTTTTTTTTCGGGATCGTTTTCATGTAAATTTTTTTCATCAGCGATAATTTTCTCATGAATAGATAATTCTTCTGGCTCATATCGTTTATCAAAGTTTCCAAATATTTTCCATACAAAATTTTCCATCGACGACTAATGCGTTTTTCGTCATTTTAATGGCCACTCTCGACCAAAAGAGTCGTTTGCGAGTTTCCGAAAGACACTCTCTGTCTCTCTCTTTCACTCTCTCACTCTTCGGGAAAGTCTCACGACGCTCCGGCATCGAGCCGATTTCCTGCGATTTCGACTTGAACGAAGAGTCAGTCACTTTCGAGCAACGCGAGTCTCGCAGTCTGGGCCGATTCGGACGTTTAAACTCTCCCAGTTCTGATAATCGCGTTTTCACAGCCAATAACGCTGTGTGCCGGGGCTTTTTCGCGTCGTTCACGTTCTCCCCGTCAACCGTCGTCGCGCTCTTATCAACGACACAACTACGTGCGTGCGTGTGTGTGTAAAAACTCGTAACGCACAATCGTCGACCGTGTGTGTGTGTGTGTGTGTGTGTTACGTGCAACGTGTGTCGGTTCTTACCCCACGCGATCAACGGTCTGGGTTGCTGCTAACGCTGCTGCCGGCCGCGACTACTTCGCTTCGTGACTCTGAGTCTGATCATGACACTGTCGACGATGCTTTCGGACTATCCGATAGTGTCGCTGCTCCTCTTTAACACGCCGATCTAACGCCTCTTTCGTACGCTCTCACAAAACTAAAAAAAAAAACAAAAAAAAAGTTTAATTTTAATTTTAATTTTTATTTAATTTTAATTTTTATTTTTATTTTTGTTCTTATTTTTATTTTTATTTTTATTTTTTTTTTCGAATGAAATCAATACTAATAAGTCGACGGTTTAATTAAATTTCGTTGACAATCTTCGAAAAAAAAACTTTCTGTCATTTATTTATTTTTTCGTTATTATTATAATTATTATTCCGGTGGTCATTCATCTTTTTCTGTGAGTGGAAAAAACAAACTTATTACTTTTCCAAAGCATCGAGTGAACCTCGTTGATTTTTTTTCATTTTCTTTTTTTTTTGTTCGTCGTTATTGAATTCGGTGAAGTGCAAAAATACAATTTGGATTTGGATTTGTTTGATTGTATTCGTGGAAAATTGCGAGTTTTGAACGAGTGTCGTGGTTCGAAATCCTCGATCCTCGAGGCGATTGCTCGTATACGAGAGTGCATCGAGTGCGTCCGACATTCATCGAGAATACTTGACTCTGCCTGACGTTTGAATTTTCATCGATTCCGATCTGTTGCTCAATTTCGCGTCGCGTGTGCTCTCAAACAACGTGGTGCTGCTTATTAGTTTTTATTCATTTATTTATTTATTTTTTAATTTAACCATTCGAGTGGTTTGTGTCATTGTTCGTACGTGATTTATTCGACGAAGTGTTTCGAAAAGATTCTGGTTCAGCATGAACGGCGTGCCCAGATACAAGTATGACAATTTATTCAAGTTTAACATTTTCTTTATGACCGATTCGATTTGTGTGAAATTTTTTCGAATGTTTGAATTTTTGCGTTTTTCTTTATTTTAGGTATTCGTTCTTTCAGAATGAGAATATTATGAAATGTATGACAGAATTATATCGATATTTTATTTTTTCAACCGAGCATTCGATGAAAAAACGTGACGATATAAATTGTTTCTATTTTTTTGAATTTCAAACACCATTCGATTTTTTTTAAATTTTCAATAAAAATTGCATTCTCACGAGTTTCGTTCTGGAAGGATCGATTTCGAAAGGAATCTAATAATACGTTTCGAAAAACCAAAATATCCATTGTCTTTCGATGATTTTTTCAGTTTTTCAAAATTTGATTAATTAAGTTTTTTCCGTCGAAATTTTGTTATTTTTATTTTTTCTGCAAAAAGTCAAATAAACTAAAAAAAAAATTCTTTTTCCGTGTAAATTCGTTGGACCGTGATAAAGTATAGACTCCGGAGCGTTTGTTCGTACGCTCACCGTGCACACACGACTAGGACATAAATAATATTGCAAAGTGACATAACACCCCCCACGAAAGATAATTTCGTCGCGTTATCTGAAAACTCGTAATATTAACATTCTCGTTTTATTGAGAAACTCGAGGCGAGCACGTTCGTTCGTTCACACTTGCGACCACACCGTGAGAACGCTTCACACATATATATGACATGCAGTTGATTGCGAGTCGCACATCAGTCGTTGGGAAATTTTTTTATGCATCTCGTAATCTCGTGAAACCGCTTTAACATTTTTTTTCAATCAATATTTACGTTACTTGTCGTTATGAATACGTTTATGGGTTCGTATATCCATAAACGTGTTTGACTTTAATTAAAATCGTGTTAAATTTTCCATTGATTAAAATCGTACTCATTCACCAGTTTCGAGGCAACAAAAAAATGCAGAAAAAATCTGACATTTTCATATTCCGCATCGACTTTTCATAATTAAAAATCTCATGGATCCTGCAAACTTTTTATAAATACTGGACAATCCATTTGTATTGCCACAGTTCACCAATTCTTCGCTTCTGCAAAAAAAAAAATTGAAAAACAGTATTTTATTGTATTTCACATTTCAAAGATTATTATTGAATCCAAATTCCGTCTTCGTTCTATAATCCTTTACACGAGCTTTCAGATTCCAATCGAATTCAATATTTTTGTATTGACAACATCGGAAATTATCGTAATCGCAATATCAATTGAAAATTATTTTTAACACAAAAAAAAAGTTTTTCCGTTCATTAAAATTTTTTAAAAAGTCGTTTACGATCCGTCATCTCGCATTTTCTCGACGTAGGACGTCACGCACGTGGAAGAGACGTTTTACGAGACATGTCACACACATAATCGTTGCACAGCTCGCGCTTCGCGTGTAAAGCATTTCGATGCAAATGTTGCTCGCGGAATCGTTTTCGCCCGTCAACTAGTTATACGACTACGTCGACCGAGACGGGGCACCTACTCGTTCACGGCCTTGCAGCGCCTCGTCTTCATGATCACTGAGATGAAAAAAAAAAAAATAAATCACGTCAAACATGATACACGAGCAATGATTAAAACGTCAATTTTTCATAATTATTCGTTCGAACCGATGAATATCGATGTTTCACGATCGGATAATTAATTAAATGCAAAACTATAACGACTCGATGAATGATCGTCGATGTTTACTCGTCGGAGTCATTGCAATAAATAAATAAAAATTCGAATTTTATCTGTGCTCATTTTTTTTTAAATAAAAATTCGAATTTTGTCCCTGCTCATTTTAAAAAAATAAAAATTCGAATTTTGTCTCTGCTCATTTCTTTTTAAATAAAGATTCGAATTTTGTCGGTGCTCTTTTTTTTAAATTAAAATTAAATTTTTACCTCTGCTCTTAATTTTGTTTCAAATAAAAATTCCAATTTTATCTCTGCTAATTTTTTTTCGAATCTTGTCTCTGCTCATTTTTTTTTAAATAAAAATTCGAATTTTGTCTCTGCTCATTTAAAAAAAAATAAAGATTCGAATTTTGTCTCTGCTCATTTGAAAAAAAATGAAAATTCGAACTTTGTCGCTACTCATTGAGTTTTTTAAATAAAAATTCGAATTTTATCTTTGCTACTTTTTTTTTTCATTTAAAACTTTGCACGGACGTTTGTCATTAAATTCACATTGACACGAAGCTTTGTTTCTGCCATTGGCCATTTGGTTATCAGTCAGTCCAATAAATCAACATACACAAATGAAAAATAATGTCTGCTCGTCTTATGCAATTGCTCGTAAATTTATTAATTTTTGTTTTCTCTTGTTCTTTCCATTTTGTGGATAACAAAGCGATTCATCGATGTACGCAACGTTGAATTTACATACTTCTGAGAAATCTATGTCGCATAATTTCCATTCGATTATCACGAAGATGAGCACCAGGGTGCTTCGGGGCAATTATTGTTCGATCTCGGGTTCGTCCATGATTTCCGATCAAAGACCGATGATAAATGTGCGATCTTGAACACATATCGTGATATTGGAGTTTCGTAACACGCGAATCAATGAATGTGTGTCAATCGATAAGAAGATACTCGACGGACTTTCAAGTGCAACAGGTTGATATAACGGCCATTGTTTCCTACAGTCGAAACGATGATAATCCTCATGTCGTAACCTTATAACCAACATTCGTTGAAATTTCATTTCATCTGGACAATAATTTTCACCAAAAATTGTTTAATTTATTAATTTATCAAAAAATGATATTCTTCAGCAAAAAAAAAATCCGCATCGAATAAATATTGTAGTCCGTGGATAATTTCAGTCTACGAATAAACGGTAAATTGAAAATAACAATAAAAGCAATGCACGAAAATTCAAAATTATTTTAGAAATAAATAATATTATCGATCTTTCTTTCTTTCTCTGTCTCTCTTCGATTGACGCTATCCTTATCGAAAGTGTACATGATATACAGACAAATGGCATAAATAGCGATGACCAAATAAATGTCATAAAAGAATTGCATTCTATGAAGAAATGTTAAAATGAATAATAATGAGGAGTCATGCACCAAATTGATGAGTAGCACTTAAAAAATAATTCATATAGATTTATACGCATATATAAAGCACTTCGAAAAATATATATACACATATATTTTATTTTTCCAAGTGTTACTCATCAGTTTGGTGCATTATCTACTCCTCCATTATTATTCAATTTAACATTTTTCCATAGAATGCAATTATTTTATGCCATTTACCATATATATATATATACATATATATATATATATATATAACTTTTGTAGATCCCGAAAACTAGATCAGAAGCGTTAAACGCATGATTGCAATCTTGATCCAGATGTCGCCTAACGAGGACACAAAGGTATCGGAAACCATGAGTCACTGGGCTTATGGTTGCCGACCGATTATCATGTACTCTCTCTATCTCTCTTTCTCACCGCCCGAATAACCAATTGTTATTTTTCATAACGAGCAAATGTAAACCCGTAGTACGTGTCTCGTGGACACGATTGGTCAAACGGATACGGCGCCCCGTCAACGCCCCCGTCGACGGAATAACGTTGCCACGTGATTGCACGTCGTCGTCGTTCACGGCCTCGACGATTCGGAAGTCTCGAGTGAAAGATATTGTTAACCTCGTCTCCCCAAACGCTCGTCGTTATACTGATAAACCGACGTGTTTATTCGTCGTTCACAATGTTCGACGTCATTCCCGACGAGAGCCCATGCATTGTCGTGTGCGTGAAATTTGAAAAATGATATCGTCACAAGGACTTTTTCATTCGTCGACTTTTATTGCTTTTGTCGGTGGCCAATAAAGCTCGACTTTCGGCGTGGCTTTATTAACGTCGGCCATATACGATGCAACGAATATATGAACGTGAACGACGACGAAATTCGGTTTGTTGTTCGGGTCGGCTTTTCACGCAGCGATGGGGGGGGGGGGGGGGCGTGTTCACCGGTTCGGATTGCGATGCGATTGTACGAAATATGATTCAACTTTCGGTGATTCGAAAAAGTTTGAATTTCTCGCGAAAATGCTTTTGATTGATTTTTTTCCAGGATTTCGCAATTGCAGGTTTTCATGAAACGCAAAAAAAAATAAAATTAAAATGCTTGTAAGATACATCTTATTAACCCGGATATTTTGTTCAAAATATTTATAGTTAAACAATCTTCAACAATCAGAAATAGATAGTTCAACAATCAAAAATATTTATTTATAAGAATTAAAGAGGAGTGAAATAAGGTGGTCGAAATTTTTTGTTTTTTTATTTTATACATCATGTGGGGTATCATTTGAGAGGGCATGTTGTGTGGGATACAAATATATTTTTTTCGAAATTTTAGATAGCGCATTAAAAAAGATATTCTAAAAATATACGTTAGAGCATTCCGCCCCCTCCTTATTTCAGAAACGGGTGGATTTGGAATTTTGAAAAATTCCGAGAATATAACGACTTACTTGTAGTTTGTTCGAGAATTATAACGAAAGTCCTAGGTTTTGTGGATTTTTGGATATTCATTTTTCAAAATTATTATATTAATTATTTGGGGTCGACTGCTGTAGTGCGATAAGCGCCCGGTAGGTGGCCATGTGTGCCACGCGTCGCGAGAGCACAGAAAAAATATGACACCGGTTATTTAAATTTGTTTGCGGTGTGATATTGAAGGATCGGTCGAGTTTTATTGATCGACGACCAAATGTTTGAAGAATTCTTTTTCCTTTTTTTTTTTTCGGTTACATTTTGTTGATTCGGGGTTTGGATCGTAGGACAATATTGAGTCGTGACTATTGAGGGCGACGGAATTTAGATTGTCATCATATTTGTCGAGTGAATTTATTGGGGGCTGACGTTGGTTATTTGTGATTATCACTCGGATATGAAAGTGCAAACATTTTTTCCCCTTTGATGGTTTCTCGTTCGACGAAATTCTGTTGTTGGTAGAGAACAACGAAGTCGAGGGACTCGCATTGGGGTCAGAATGTTTTTTTTTTTTTATGGAGATAACGAATGACACAAATTCGTCAATTTCCGGATTGTTAAAATATTCGATATTTCTATTTCCGAGAAGTCAAAATGCGATGAACGAAATTTTTCGTTATGAAGATTTTTTAATGCAAACGTTGAAAAATTAAAAGCGATGAAAAAAATTCAGGATCCAGGATTTAATGAAATTTGATGTTTAATAAATTCATGATTGATATAGTTAAATGAAAAAACGTCGATGATATAAAATTTGGACGAGTATTATACTCGGAATATGCGAAATATCGAAGTACCAAAATGGGTGTCAAACTATATCCAATCTAATAAAAATACGATGGACACATAGTTTAATCTCAACAAAAATATCAATGTCAAAGTATCTTGAACCTTCAATATTGCGATCATTCGGATTTTTGCGGTCTTCCGTTTATATTCATTTTTTAAAAATGGTGAACAACTTTTTTTTCGTTGGAGTTAACTTCAACAAAAAAAAAACTGTTGACTGAAGTTAAATTCAACAACAACAAGAAAACTGTTGACTGAAGTTACCTTCAACGAAAAAAAACTATTGATTTACTTCCATTCAGCACAGCTTTATAGTTTCTGTCCGGTTTCGACAGAAGTTTTTTTTCGTTGATATTTAACTTCAACAAAATCAAAACTGTTGATTTACTTCGATTCAGCACAGTTCTATAGTGTCTGACCGGTTTCGACCAAAAGTTTCTAACAACCGAAATGCTAACATGACGTTAACCCATTTGACATCAGCTCTCTCTCTCTCTCTCCCTCTCCCTTTCTCCCTCTCCCTTTCTCCCTCTCTCCCCCTCTCTTCCTCTCGATGACCATATCGTGTGTACGATACAGCTATATACGTTCGATAGTCGATGTTTCTGATGGAAACGCCAAATTTAATTCGATTACGACGGAAACAGCGAGTCAATTACTTCGGCATGCGCCCGATCGGTCATCAGCGTGACCGGGGAAGAACACCCGGAGCGAGTGCATCGGACGTCGGTTGCGAAACTATCGGGTCATAACCGGTCGAGTTTATATCCCATTAACATCGGGCAGCAGTGCTTGCAGAGGCGCCAATCGATAATGCCCCGCCACGTTTCCAAGCGCGACCTCCTTCTCTCTCTCTCTCTCTCTCTCTCTCTCTCTCTCTCTCTCTCTCTCTCTCTCTCTCTCTCTCTCTCTCTCTCTCTCTCTCTCTCTCTCTCTCTCTCTCTCTCTCTCTCTCTCGCCCTCTCTCCCTCTCTCTCCTTCTCTCTCTCTGTCCTGTACATCGAAAGATCGATGTGTCGGTCGCAATCAGTTCGAAAGATCGAAGACACACGACACGACGAATCAAATCGAATCAACGTGATTGAGTCTTCAAACGATTTTCAATGAATAATCGGTGACTTCAGCTGGATTTCACAATCAGTCGTTTCTATTTCCCAAAAAAAAAATTCATTTTTTCACATTCCAACTTTGGCTTCACTCAAAAAATGGATCATGATAAAAAATAACAAAGATGACAAAAAGTCGTTCTCGAAAATGTATCATTTCTGCGTTCCCTAATTATTCAAAAACAAAATGTTATAAATACGAGAACAGTAAAGTATTTTCTCAAGCAAAAAAAAAAAAAACAATAATGCAAATTAATTTGGAAAAATTTTCCATTTTTCATTCTCATCGAATTCTTTTGAAAAAATAATAATAATAGTAATAATTCAAAAAACAAAAAAAGAGATGGAATTGAGTTGTAAATGAAATAACAGCATTTGATCTTTGGACTGGGACACAATGGCACGATTTGTATGGCTTGAATTCAATTTCGTCGTTATTCACGGTTGACTATGAACTCTCCGCATTGACCTTTACCCCTCGACGAACAATTAAACAATAATTCGAGGGCACACAATAATTATCCCCCTCCCCCTTCCCCTCCCCCTCCTCTCGTCTCCTCGTCGATGGTGGCTCGGTGAATAACGTGGACACACGTCCGACAGTTCGTTATGTAAAAATTGTGGTTCATGTGCGATGTGTGTACGTGTGTGTCGTCGGTAATGTACGAAGGTAATCGTTGCCCGGTGGTAATTATCCACTTGACGGCTCGTAATCATCGTCGTTGTGATGGACGCGGGCGAATGGATCGTCGTGTTCGCCTCTCGCATCCCGACGAACCGGTTGATCTTGACATTCACAACGATTCTTGCGCTGACAAACTGCCCGTCGATCTGAGACACTTTCGTCACGTTTGTCAATAATAATTGTCGTATTGAAATTAACAATACGTGCGCAATCGATCGTGGACCGGGCGATGGATGCTCTCGGTTTGCCGCTACACGGTGATTATAATCGCCGGAATTTCATCGTACCGAGGTCATCGTAATTATATAATAGTCCATCGAGACCTTGAGGGGGGTACTAACGATTGATAATTCGTTAAATTGTTTTTCACAGCGATGAACATTTTTTTTTCGATGAAAATGTATTTGAAATATTTTGCGACGTTTTCATGATAATAAGATCATGAATGAATTTTTCGACATTTTCGTGATAATAAGATCGTGAATATATTTTTCAACATTTTCATGATAATAAGATCATGAATATATTTTTCGACATTTTTATGATACTAAGATCATGAATGTATTTTTCGACATTTTCATGATATTAAGATCATGAATTTATATTTTTTATATTTTCATGATCATATGATCATGAATATGTTTTTGTATTATGATTATATGATCATGAATAGGTTTTTGTTTCATGATCATATATAATCATGAATAGGTTTTTTTTTCTCATGATATTTTCATGATCCTATGATCATGAGAATATATTTTCATTATTTCATGACTCTATTATCATGAAGGGATTTATTATATTCTCATGATCCTATGATCGTGAATATTTAAAAAATATTCCCATGATTCTATGGTTATGAATATTTTTTCCTATATTCCAATCATCGTATGATCATGGAAATATTTTTATGATTCCATGATCATAAATTTATTCTCAATACTTTTACGATCCTATGATCATGAATCATACCGCCCATTAAATTTTAGAATCCGTTGTAAAAACAATAGTAACTTTTTTTTAGAAAAAGTTAGTTCTATTTTAGAAAAATACTATTTGCTTCTAGAACAGATAATCTGTGACAGATAATTTCTCGTGATCTCAACCAAAAGGTTTTCTGTCACTATATTAATCCAGAAGATTGCTTGCACTAACTTATGGTGTGAATTATCGTAATGTAAAAATTATTTCTCTCCGTGCAATAATTCGAATATCGCATAAATTTTTCCCACGTTCCGAAAATTGCGTTCGAATTTATTTTGTGTGTCGTTCAAGCCGTGACATACATTCAACCGCTGATCGTTTAGACACGTCAGTATGTTTCGTCATCGTACTTGACAAGTGCCCATCGGGAGTAGATCATAAAATGTCTTATCGACATCGTTATTGAGACAGTCGATGTTAAACAACCCGCGATAACATGTGATTTCGTCTAACACTTACATCATTTATGTGTTTATCCGAGCTCACATGTCGAAGACAACGATAACAAAATTTTTTTTGTTTTTTTTCATTCCGTCGCAAAAGTACCGACTATGAGATTTTTAATCGCCTCGATCTATGTGCCGATAAATTTGTCGCGAGATCTCATACTCATCCAAACCTGTTCAACATTTGACTTCAAGAAGGTTCTCGCTTTTTTTCCCTCGGTGCATATCTGATTTATTTATTTAAATTACGGTTATCTTTTTATTCATCGCGTTATCACGTGAAACTTTTTATGATCATTGAAGTATTGCTGGAAGACAATAAAAGAATGACAGAAATTCTTTTTAAAATTTGAATTTTATCAGATAACATCGTTAACATGTTTTTTTAAGAAAATTATCATTTCCAAGAATGATAATTCAATAATATGAAAAAATAACATGGCACTTGGTCAAATGTTATTTTTGTACTTTTCGTCGCACTTGTCCCACTGTCAATATGAGAATCCCATCAGACTCGTGTGGTGTTATCTTTATCAACGGTGAGACAGTGATAATGCGAAGAGTCACAGTCGACGGCCAAGTTCGGTGGGATATCGAGTTTATCGGCCTTCGTTGTTTTATTTTATCCGTTCGAGTCCCTCGATCTTGTAAAGTCGCGTAATGTGCTGACAGTGACATCGTTTCGACGTGTTTATCATCGTGTTTCGCTCGGACCAGCCGCTTCGAATCTGTCGCGTAATCATCAACGAGTATAAATCGGATCTACGGCGAAAAAACGGCACGTTTTGCGAAGGTCACGACTTCGGGACGATATTATCTCAACAACAAAAATACGATCTCTTAAATCTCGTGTGATCATCGTTAAATTTTTCGTTTTTCTTTATATTCTTGCACATTTTATAATTGCACGTACGATCGAAATAGCAATATTTTATATAATCGAAAAAAATGGTCTTCGTTTTTTTTTCATCCTTCTACATTTTAGAATTATAATTTGCAATTTCACGTACGAATATAATAATTTCAATAAAGGTTTTACGGGTAGAATGGAGAAATCGTGGTTTTGGCTATTTTTGAGGCTTCAAAATTTTACAAAATGGATCTCTGTCCATCGAATGATTTGTCGATGGTTTTAATGACACTGAAACGAAGATAATATATATTGAAATAAAACTTAATTTTGTCCATCCAAAGGAACTTTTCCTACTTTCGAGAATTAAAATAAAAATTCCATTGATTGGCAATATCCGTAATAATTTTATTTAGAAATAAAAAAATTTGATTAACACATAATGTAATAATTTGACACTAAATACAAATTATCAAAGTTAGATAGATGCCGTCGTTGACTTTTTTTATAGGAAATTCAATTCTCCACAACATTGTTTATGTGAACTTTTGGTCTATATAGCGTTGTTTATCCAGCGTTTGGACGGTAAGGTAAAAATGCATTGATTTTCTTTTTGTTTTTACCTTCGCGTCCAAAAGCTGGACAAACAACGCTATATAGACTAAAAATTGACATAAGCAATGTTGCAGAGAATTGAATTTCCTATAAAAAAGTCCGGAACGGCATGTATTTAACTTTGATAAGTAACGCGTGGGAAAGCTCGAAAGTCGAGAAATGTTGAAAACCGTGCCGACTGGTACGGGTTTGGAATATTGTAAGTTCGCTACAATGTCATTCTAAATTTTGACGATTCGATGCAATGTCATTCCACGCCGCGACCGTTCGTAACATTGTCGTTCGAAACATTGGGCGTTCGAAATTTCGACCCTTCTGAACTTTGCTCGTTCTGAATTTCGAGCCCCACCCGAAATCTTTTTTTTTCATTCGTATATTAATTGATTTCTTTCATTTTGTCATTGCAGACCGTGGATGCAGCCGGGGGTCGGAGGTGGAGGTGGCAGAGTCCACGCGGTTGGTGCACCCGGTGGAACCGGCGACGATGAAGCGCCGAAGGATCCTGGTGCTCGGATCACCCACCAATCTTACACGGAAAAAGATTATGAAGGTGATTAGAAAAAAAGCAAATTCAACAGTTTTGAATTTGCTTGTTTTTTTTTTTTTTTTTTTGACAATTGCTAGACAAATGACCGTCGAATCGTGTTGTTGTTTTTTTATCTATGTGAAATGCGAGGATCGCTCAAAATCCATGGTCACTATTACAATTACAATTCAGATTTACAATTCAGATTTACAATTTTCTCAAATAAAGAAAAAAATGTAATAAACGAGGTGGTAGAATAATAATCCAATTGAAAATAATCAAATGAATCGACTTTTGAATAATTTAAAATTGATGACATTCACAACGATTTTTCTAGGAATTAAATTTGGAAAAACAGTTGACATTTAACAGTTTTTCTAAATTAAATTCTCCTAAGCAAATCACCTCGAAAATAAGTGTTTACACACGAGAATATTTTAATTCATTGTTTCAAGTATTTCCATGAGCGATTAATTGGCGATAATTTATTGTCGGGTCTTCGTCGAGTTGTTGCGTGCTGACGTCGATGACATGGAATCTTGAAGCGTGTGTGTGCTGTTTATTGCAGGTCAGCATTGTAAAATCTGGTTGGGGCTTCGTTGATGTGCCCACAGGGCTATCGTGGGGGGGTCCATGGGCGAGAGAGACGATCGTAGGCTCGGGGGAGGCTTCGAAAATCGTTAACTCTTTGACCCGGCCAATAACTGTTTGGCTGAGGCACGACACGCTGCTAACCTCGACACCGTTAATTTGTGCACGGTCGAAGAGGCGAGGTTGAGAAATCGCAGCACCCTTCGTGGCGCGATGGAACAGCGAGGGGCGGGTGGAGGGGGGGGGGGTAGCACGATACGAGAGACCACACACGTCACGGGCTCACCCACCCTCTCGCGAATGATAAGCTTTTCTCGTTATCGGATAAATGCTCATCGAAGCCATAATCGCGATCTGTGTCAACTCCCACCAATTTATTTTCATCGACCAAGAAAGAATAAAACAAAGAAAAAAACACAAACATACGAATATCGTGGCTCTAGGAATGGAGATGAGATACATCACAATAAAAAATTAGCGAAAGTCATCGGATTTTGTATTTTTTGTCCATTTTATTTCTATTTTCTATTTTCTATTTATAGCTTTTAATATTTTTGTAGAACCTTCGACCCTTGCAAAACGAGGGTTGAAGGGAAAAAATAGAAGGATAAGGGATTTTTTTGAGGGGACATTGACACGTAGAAAGCAAAAATAAGAAATAAAAATTGAACCTTTTTTTTGGCGATATGAATAAAGTTATTGATACCATTTTTTTTTGTTTCGAATATTCTTCAGTTTTTCTTCTATATTTTTTGACTAAATGAAGAAATGAAGAAAGTAGACTTGTTGATGTAAAATCTCAGGGAATCAATAATTGAAATGACTTTATTTTATTTTTCCAATTAAAGGAGTGACATTTTGATTTTTTTTCGTTATCTCATATAAATAACTAAAAAATCGTAATTTCACTCCTTTAATTTGAAGAAAAAAATGGAAATCATTCCAAATATCGAATACATGTTTTTAACACAGCAAACAAATAAAGCAGGCATACGAACACCTGGAAATCATTTTTTTTTCTTTTTACGTTTCGAAAGAGCATCTGTAAAAACATATCCATTCAGATTCTCATCAGTAAATTCTAAAAAAATTGGGTGACAACCATACGCCCGATTTCCATCAAATTTACGGAAAACATACATTTGATGTTACATTTTCGGGTTTCTTTCCGGGAGATTTATACTCGGGATGACATTATTTTTAATCGATTGTAAAAAAAAATAATAAAATGTTATTATTTTATTTTTGATTGATTGTAAAAAAATAATGCATAAATAAAATGTTATTATTGCGTTTCAGGTCATAGGGCGCACACGGTGTACGTGGGGGTTCACCTTCCGGGTGAGCGAAGACATCGAAGGCATCACAAGCACCATCACTCGAACCGTCAGCCTTACAACGGCAACAAAGAAGAGTCCGACAATGATCGACCCAGTAAGTTGGATTTTCCCCCGAAACCAAAGTCTCGGATGTAATATATGAATAATAATTCAATTCAATTCTCATTGCGGAATAAATAACGTCACGACCTTGATTCAACGACTTTGACGAAGGGCGCGCGCTGTCGTCGCTAATGGGAAAGTTTCGGGACATCCGGTGACAGTTGTTATGGACTTTTCGTATACTTCCGGGTTTTCGTAATATCCAGGGAATTCCGGTCGTGTCGGAAAAAAAGTGAAAATTTGTTTCGACACTGATTAAGATCCATCTTCCATCTTATCAGCAACAATGACATTTTTGGGACAGTTTATGAAAAACTAATGTCAGGATAAAATGTCAATGTCAATCAGGAATGATCATTCGTAAAATGAAAAAGTGAAATTTTGTTTTAATTTTATTTCACGAAGAAAAGATAAAAAAATTGGGTTGAAAAAATCGAAAAAAAAAATGTTACCGGATGACACGATATATCCTGGTGTTGCAATCCGATCGTTGATCTCGAGGTCCGAGATTATGTGGGGGTTCTATTTTTTTTCAAGAAGGAAGAATGAACCACATGTATTAACTCCCACGAAATAATTGTGTCTCGCGGTAACGAGAAAATTGCTTTTACAATAAACTTCAAAGTCATCTCGCGAGCTCGTTATCGGACTGAAACCGCGTTAATACGTCGTCTAATTGTCAAGTGGGGTTATCAAGCTGCTACGAAATTCGACCCACGCTTGGTGATAATTCCGAATGGGCGGATGGACGCTTAATACCATTTTATTGGCAGCGGAAAAACGACGTCCATCCCAATGCCACTGGATGTCGATGTGGACACGGTATTAACATTTCTGGCCAGTTAATTCACAATAAAATCCTCTAAATTCAAGCCGTATATTTTATTGCCAAAGGACGCCTCAATGATGTTCATTATTATCGTTATCGACTTTTTTTTTTCAAGTTGAACAAAGAGAATAGGTTCTCCAAAATTCAGCTGTCTATTTTCAATATTAAGGCGTGTCTGTGAATTTTTTTTTCACTTTTTTAGTAATTTTTTATAATTTTTTTCTACGTCGAACAACTTGAAATTGACCTCAAAAAAAAAAAGATGCTAAAAAAAGTCGATAAAAATAATAATAAAGATTATTGAGGCGTCCCTTAGCATTAAAATAGAGGACTCAAATTTAGACGATTTTAAATCTATTTTTTAACGGGCAGTCTAATATATATATAGATATATATATATTTTTTAAGACGAAGATTTTTAAAAGAAGGTATTACCGGATAACTCACATTTTCGCTATTCCTCACATTTTTTTTAATCGTTTGTTTTTCGTTTTGCAATTGTTGACAAAACCACAATGGATTAGTATAAAATGACAATTTTTTCATAAATTTGTTAATTGCGTAAAAAAAAAACAAAAAAATGTATACCTTTTTTTCCGAGTGCAAAGGTGTTGTGAAACCCCTTAACAGACGTCGATAAAACCGGAAAAAGCGACGATCGATTATCGTCCCACAAACCCCGAGGGCCAGCCCCCTCCCCCCTCCTACCCAAGTGGTGGAACATTGACACAGATTAACCAACAAAGAAATACTGGAGATGGTGGAAAAAGTTCTACTTTCGTAAAAAGCGATAGCGTTTTTCGTTTCTTTTTTTTTCTTTTTTTTTCCCTCGTTGATATTGCAGGACAATTGGTGATGGCGCGGAGGGGTCGTCTTGCTAGCATCTGCGACCCCGATGGCGAGACTATATGTAAGCCCAGACCCTTGCAAACAATTTTTTTTTCTCAACATTCTCTACCTAATGCATCCTCACAAAAAAAACCGTTGACAAAAAAATTTTAAGAACACGAAAAAAAAGATTTTTTAAATATCGAGCACCCTGTAGCTGCGTTGAAACCATTTTATTCGACAACATGGCACACACCACACGTCCAAATACACGACCATTCCTAAAAATAACAATTTTTAATAAATTTTTTGATACCACATTGTTATTTATCGTGTCTTGCTAAATTTTAGTGTAAATTATATTGTTGATATTTTTGTTTTAATTTGTTAAAGTTTCAATTTACTTTGTACGATCATCTTCATGTGTAATGCAGACACAGACAGACATACACAAACGCGTGATATATCGATAATCGATCATTGTTCCAGCATTGACAAACTTCACAGCATGCGTCTGTTCGATGTTCGATCTTTTTGTTAATGGCTCTGACTGTATTACCATCGATCGGCATATATTTCATACGACACATTGTTTAATCCATCAACGACGGCTGCTGCGTTGCCCGTCACTTTGTTGGACATTCGGAAAAAAAAGCTTGATTGTGCAAGAGCAAAAAACTTCAACACGCAATGGGGTTTTTTTTTTCTTTCATCCAATTTATTTATTTGTTTTTTTGTTTAATTATATTTCAGACTCATGTGGCTGGCAATAGGTTCTGATCCAAGCTACGCATACACATATGTCTATGTATAAAAAAAATATATCTATACATGTACAGGGTGGTCCATTTGAGTTTACACAGCAGCAAATATTGAGAATAACCGTATTTTAAAGAAAGACGTTTGAAATAAAAGTTTCATGGCTCGAAGGGGCCGAAGCACTGTGCTATCATACTTTCAATTTGGCCAAAGTTCTCTAGGTCATTCGGAGGTCAACATTGTTTTTTTTTATAACAACGTGTACATTTTTTGTACAGATTTGCATCTTACAGAAAAATAATAAAAAAAATATCATGAAAAATTTTCTGCGACATCAATTATTTTCAAAATACTGTAAAATTAATATGAAAATAAGGTAAAGTTTTTTATTTTTGATTTTTTTCGAGTTAATTGTAAATCTTTAGAAAAAAATACACGTTTCGATGGAAAAAATGAAATAAAACAATTTTGATCTTTGAATGACCTTGCGTGACCTCCACCGGATGAAAAGTACGATAGCACAGTATTTTGGCCCCTCCCGAGCCATGAAACTTTTATTGCAAACATTTATCTCGGAAATACGTTGCTCTCGAGATATTCTGCTGTATTAACTTAAATGGACCACTCTCTATATATGTGCATACATATTTCATATTTCTTCCACATCGATGTTGGTTCCTTGCTACACAACCTTGTTCCAATTTTCGAAATTTATATATAATCAGCATTTACATGGCTTTTTCACTCAATTTTCTGTATTCCTCGTGTCAGATGGCCATCAATAGATATATCACCTTAAAGAAAAAGTGATAAAATAATGATAATTGCAGCTGCCATCTATTTACCCTCCTAGAACTCATGACCGGGGTCCGAACGCGCCCCACGCGAAATATTAAAAATTAGGTTTTTGCTCATTTATTCCGTTTTTCATTTTCAACATTTCTCGACTTTCAAGCTTTCCCACGCGTTAATTATCGGAGTCAGACACATTCCGTTGTTGACTTTTTTGTAGGAAATTCGATTCTCTGAAACATTGTTTATGTAAACTTTTGGTCCATATAGCGTTGTTTATCCAGCGTTACGACGGGAACGTAAAAGCGCATTGATTTTTCTCGTTTTTATTTTGCGGTCCGAACGATCGAAAAAATCGTGGGGTGCGTTGGGACCCCGGTCGCGCGTTCGAAAGTGAAAAAAGAATTAAGTTACGAATCGTGAAGTTAATTTTGTGAATATCTGCCATTACAGTTACTCCACCTGCACAGAGGGTGCAATTTATTTTGGGCGAAGAAGTTGGGGACGATGCCCACGAGTCGCATCCTCTGTTCTCGGAGATGGAGGAGCTCGTCAGGGACGGCGACGAAATGGAGTGGAAGGAAACGGCGAGGTACGTTGGAAAAAAATTCGTAATCGAAAAAAAAAAAAAATCAAATCCAAATGCAAAGGAAAAATTTGCATTTGGATTTGAGATTCAAATCGAACGAAGAAATCGTTCATAGATCGGCTTTGTGGATTCTTTTGTTTTCCAACGATAATTCGAATGAATGTTCAATTTGTTTTTCGATCACGACGATTAGATGGATAAAGTTTGAAGAAGACGTCGAAGAGGGTGGCAACAGATGGAGCAAACCTCACGTTGCCACTTTGTCACTGCATTCGCTGTTCGAGTTGAGAAGTTTGCTGCTCAATGGAACGGTCATGTTGGACATGGAAGCCAGCAGTTTGGAACAGATAGCCGATCTGGTTCTGGACAACATGGTCAGCAAGGGCGTCTTGCCCATCGAGACCAGGGAAAAGGTTGGATCCTCATACTGCATGACAAACGATCGGAAAACGGTTTCTAATTTATAGCTGAAACATTTAGATTGTTTCCTCGATTATGAAATCACAACGATATTTCATTTTGTTGCTCGCAAAAACGAACGATTAGGTGAGAGAAGCCCTTTTGGTTCGACATCGGCATCAACACGAGAGACGCAAGGACAACAACATGTCACGACTACCGATCATCAGATCTCTGGCCGATATCGGGAGAAATTATTCGTCGTCAAAGAGTGAGTAATTACTGTCAAATAATGAAAATAAAACAAAAAGATTTTGAACAGGAAACCCTTTTCGATCGCCACAAATAAAAATGTTAAATATTATTATATTATAAAAAAAAAAATAGGTAAAAATCTATTTGACAGGCACGTTCGAATGAGGATACGCGTGATATCTCGATGTATCGGTGTCTGTATAATATTATTCCAGAATTCACGTGTCACCTATAGACGCGAGTATTGCCTAAGTGGAGACGCATGCGCGAAAATTTTGTCGAGATAAAAATTTTCGAGTCGGGGCCAACGAGGGTCAAGGGTCGTGGAACTCGATTACCAAGCTTCCTCAGCTTCATTTTTCGTCCACTTTTCGTGACCTCGAACCTCTTCATTTTCCAAAATTTCCCGAATTATTATTTTTTTTTCATCACACAGAAATCTCATCGACTCATGATCACCTTCTTATTTTTCAAAAGAATTTTCCCGTTGAATTCCCATTTTTGTTTTCTTACAATTTATTTATTTTTTTTACTTATTGATTTTTCAAAATTATAAAAAAAATTATATTTTAATTATTTGAAAAAAAAATATATTTTTTCATTATTTAAAAATAAAAAAATTATTTTCTTATTTTTGATGATGATTAGGTTTATTTATTCGTTTATGGTTTTTGACTTTGTTTTATTTGTGTGTGTGTTTTTTTTTTTTTTATGTTTTTGAGATTTTAATTTCAGAAAACAAATTAATATCCGTCGGGCTTTAATGCCTCGAACCTTTTGCAGATAGTCACTGTTCATGTGGTATGAACCGTTTGTTGACGTCAGATTTGCAGGAGAATCCAGACGGCGACGTTTACGCGCCGGCCTCGGTCGCTCGCACGACGAGCGGCCCCGATCAAACCACCAAACTCATCTCCAAACAGGCCAAAGACGTCAAAGGGCCTTACCTCCTGGTGCCAGGTACCCAAAAACAATAGAGCCAGTCTCGCTTCGTCGGATATCGTTGCGTGTCGGATTGATCGACGATTTTTCCATCGATCATCAAACGGGCTTGTGCTCGATTTAATCGTGACGCCTGGGTGCACCTTCATCAAACTCGCCTCAAACTACGACAAATTCTCGATCGTCCATAATCGTTTTACCGATTTCATACGCGTATTCATTTTTACGGAATTTTCTATCTTTCGTAACAATTAGTAAAGAAAAAAATGGGAACTTGTTACGTTTTGTCGGTAAGATTTTTTGTTCGGTTGGGGATCAAAATTCAGACAAGATTTAGGAAAAATCGATATTTCGATTATTTTTCATTGAAAATTTGATTTTTCGATTATTTTTCACTAAAAAATTGATTTTTCTTCGAAAATAATCGAAATATCGATTTTTCCCAAGATAGATTTCATTTTTGTTTTTTTTAAAGATAGGAAACCATTATTCTATATTATTATCCTACATTTCGGAAAAAACACGATTTTTTTTTAATTTCGAAAAATAAAAAAAAATATATCAGAAACTCGATGCCCGTTCCAATTTTATGGATAAAGTGTCTCAATTTCGATAAAGTATCTCCGACAGAAATAACATTCGATTGAAATATAGTCAAATTCCACCTCTTGAAAAAAGAAGTTTTATTTTTATTTTTTTTTCTCCAACAGCTACAGATCGAGAATTTGTTGTAATTCGTTCATCGTAGTCCTCGTTTAATGGCTCGTCGCTTTGTTCTCAAATAACTCGACTAACCTCCCCAGAGCTAACCCGTAATCAAGTTTTCCGCCAACTAACCAATTCGTTGTGTCGTTATTTGTGTGTGTTTTTCGATCACCGTGTGCGAGTGATTTGCCCTGGATCGAAAAAAAAACGAATTAATCATTCAAATTTTTATGAACGATAAACGGCTTGAAAAATTCGTAAGCTTCGTGGATGTCGAAGACTGCTGAGTGTGCTTCTCGACTTAGGTGAAACAGATCGAAGAGTAATATATATATATATATATTTTTTCTTAATTTTATATATATGTAATATAATGTATCATTTTATGTTTCAAAATGTTTCTTTGAATATGTGACGTTTCGGGAGAAAAAAAATCACGTTCTCAACGTGAAAAAAAAATCGATCTTTAGGTCTTCCATGCCAACGAAACTTTGAACCCGATTCCTGAAAAAGGGGGATCGATTCGACCCAGGCCGAAATTTCAACACATAGCAAAAAAAAGAAAAAAAAAAGAAAATCGTATTGCAATATTTTTTTCATGAAACGGGGTCTATCTGACCCCCATTTTAAGAAATGGGGTGCAAACAAAAAAGGCGATTCAGGAATAGGCTTCGAGTCATTCTTTTATAATTGAAAAAAAAAAAAAAAGAATTTCGTACTGCCTGGCGACTCAATTAAAAAAATTATGTACAAGTTATACATAGACTATATATATGCCCAATCCCATATAGATTGTAAATATATACGACATATATATTTTTTTCTCGGGTATCCACATGAATAAGGGCTCGTGAGGGTGGAGTCGTAAGTGGAAGGGTCGAATTCCAAAGGTCACCCCTTCAACCACCGAAAACCGTGAATTCGAGGGTTCTACCATCGTCCCCCCTGCAAAATTTCACCCCCACCCCTCAACTCCGTGGTTGATGCCTTTTCATCGCGAAACGTCACAAATTATTATCATCATCATTATAAAACTCGTCGTCGTAGAGTCCGAAGGGCCTTGACCGATATTCTTGTTGTTCCGTCAGCTGAATTCAGCATACCTCATGTAATAGGATTCACGACGTGGTTCGCCATGTGTCGTCTCAAAGGTCAGAGGCTCACGCTGATGTCTTATCGATGGAATTCCATTTTTATTGTTTTTTCTTTTTTCTTATCTTCTTCTTCTTCTTTTTTTATCCTTTCTTCTATAAAATATAATTTCACGTCGAAATTCGAATTCACTCCTCTTACTTTCAAACGATCAGGTGATCCGATCGATCGAGATGCATAAATTCGTTTAATAATTCCGGCTGTAATAAAAAAGGGGCGGGGGGAATATGAATGATTAATGCAATGATGAATTATTATTAAATCAATCAATTTGATTGATTGTTTCGATTAAACTCGAGTCGTGTGGGGCCCAGACTGTTGTTGTCTGGCTTGAAATGATCGGATCTCCTCGCGTGTTGATTGATATATGGGACACGTGTTTCTCAGTCACTCACAACCACATGACTCACCCGGTAGACTCGTTTCTCGTCCGAGCGTCTCCACGGCTCTTGTGTACGTCGTACAAATTGTACATACGCACAAACATATATGCATATATATATTTCTATAAATATATGTGTAAATATATATTTATGTATATTTATATATATATTCCATACGTGCAATTTGTCAAATTCTTTCGAACGATCTCGATGTTTAGAGTAGCCGAAGTGCACACCTGACGACATTCCATTCTGATAATAAATTAATCGTACGTCTTTAAATTTTTTTTTTTTTTTTTTTTTTCGGTTGGCAAAACATCATTTTGCAAACAAACGAATGTGAATCAATATAGCGGTAACGTTTCCCAATCAATCGAATCAATTCGAGCCATATTCAACATATTTTGAAGCACGCGGTACAGTGATTCGCTACTTTAGCAAATGAGGAAAACATGATTAATTATTTTTTAACAAATTAAAAATATATATAAATTTAAATATTTGTTCAAATTCGTTCCAGTGGCGATATCTATTGCATTGGTTGTGAAGGGTATAGTGGCCAACGACTGTGTCTTTTTATTCTGTACGTGGGTTTCGCGAGGTCTCGCAATCTTGGATTTCACGAAAAAATAATTTACTCTAACTTTTCCGTTTGGATTTTGGATTTATCGTAGTGAAACTAACAATTCTACACAACACGTCTTTCTTCTTTTTTTATAAACGTAATTTACAGCACGCAGTCTCATCCTACGCTCCTCTGTAAATAAAACAATATCGTTGTATGTGTGTTTTTTTTTCTTGTTTCGTGCTTCACAACGAAAATCGAAAAAAAAACAAACTATTCGTAGTGGAGGAATCGAATTCGGCACCTGCATTCGCCGGGGCTGGGGGCGCGGGACTGAATCCCGGTGGCGGCCGTTTCCTTGCTATTCCCGGCAACCCTGGTAACGGAAAAATAAAACAGCTTATTTGTACTCCCAAGTAAAAAAATTATTTATTATAAACTATTTCATATATATTAAATTTTATATATATATACGAAAATTGGCATATATAGTCCATATATAGTTTATATATAGTTTGTATATAATCTTTTTACTTGGGCCTTTGTTAAACTCGATAATATCCTTAAATTAGTTGTACAGCATTGCAATAAATAATCTCTCTTCTGTCTGGCACACTTATCCATGAAATTTTCATCTCTGTCATGTAGATTGCATCAACGCACTTACATTAGGAACAAAAAAAACGAGTTTGGTACAGTTATTGGCAAATTACACTATCCAAAACTAAAATGGAGTCTTTAACATTCAATTTTAATCAGTTATGAATTAAAAAAAAAATTATTTCACAAGCTAGATCGACATTTTTTTAAATGTCGATCTAGCTTGTGAAATAATACGTGCCAACTGTCCCTCAAATGATTATCATCACAGTTGTACACGCAACGAAGCTCATCGAATACGTTATGAAGAAAAATTAGAGACTCGACGATTTGAAGTTCGAGACAATTTACAAAGTTCGAAAAAAAACCAAAACCGAGTTTCATGTTTCTGTCTATTAAAAAAATCGCTCTGTGTTAAAAAAACAAATATCGCCTTTCACGTGCCAATGACTGTGCTATTAAATTTATCTCAATCAATTCCTGGGTAATTTATGTAATATAGTTGAAAGTGATTTCGAGTGTCGCTCGAAGCGTGACGAGATGCAATGGGGGCAAAAAAAAAAAACGTAAGCAAGCCTGCTACGAGCGATTGCACGCGAGCGAAATTTTTGTCGTCTCCCATTGGCTGCTAGAATGCCCATCGGTTGTTGCACTTTGTTGCGCGACACAGGTGACACGCAAATAACATACCCAGTCGTAAAATTATCCGAGTGTTCGCGACACGCGATGACAATGGATAAAGGCTTTGTTTGCTTAACACCTGATAAACGGGTATTGTCGCGTGCGCGCCCGTCTTGTCGTATTCATCAGCGTGCGGTCCTATTGGGAGGGTGAGAACCCAGCCTCGTGATTCGTGTCTGCACAATATTGGGCTACTCCACTTGCTTCACTCGTCACTCTCGAGCGACAAACGATCGCACCATCGATCACGCCATTCACACAGTTGCTCGCAAATTCTCTCGACGTTTTCTCGAAAGTTCATGAATCACTCACTTTTGTTTGTCACAATTGACAGTATCACGGAGCACGCTGCATTAAAAAAAATCAGGAAAAAATTGAGGGAAGAGTTATTTGTTGTTCGGACATTTTGAGGATTTTTTTTTTTTCGAGACAAATTTTGGATTTGTCGCAATGAAAATTGGTTACTATTTTGTCATCGATACTGTTGGATAATGCAGGAATTTTTTTCCGTCACGAAATATTGGATCGTTGAGGGGAGGCTGTAAAAGTGCCGTTTTTCGTCCTAGGCCACGATTACAGTTGTTCTAGTAATCTAAAAAACGATAAACCAGACATTATCATATACGGAAGACGAGTCTGTGTATCGTCTGAAATACGATAGTGTTTGAAAAAATTATTATTTGATAAAATGGTGGAACTATTTCGTAAATAAAAAATCTAAAATTTTCGAAATAGTTCCACCATTTCGATTGAATTTTTTTTTAAATACGATCGTAATTGACATGATAGCGATTCGTCATCTGGGCATGGTAATACCTGGTTTATCGTTTTTCAGACTACCAGAACACCTGGAATCGTAGCCTAGGCCGAAAAACAGCAGTTCTACAGCCTCTCGTCAAGGATCCAATATTTTGTAATAAAAAAATTCTGGCATCATTCAGTAGTATCGATGAAAAACAGTAACCAATTTTTATTGCAACAGAATCAAAAATGTTCCTGTAAAAAATTCCTGAAAATCCACCCGAAAATGCCCGAACAACACTTAACTTTCCCCTCAATTAATTAACGCGAAAAAAATCAGTAACAACACTGATACAATCATTTGTCTTGCTAAATCAATCTTGAAACTCAAAATTATTAACAGAGAAACAAAAACAAAAACAAATTGACCAAATAAAATGAATAAATTCGAAACAAGATAAAAAAAACGAAAAAAAAAAAAAACAATTTTTCTTAAATCGTGAATTTATCGTGAAAAAATTTGCACGCACGCTATGTGAAACGCAGTAGGCAGTAAGCTAGATGACTTGCAGGCCAGGAACCAGGAAGCAACGGTATGGACAGAAGCCCGAGCAGCGTGTCCATCAGCAGGAATCACAGTTCTTCCGGATTGGAGAACGGCGATGGCAATCACAAGGTACGATGCAATGAAAATTAATGTGTGTCACATTAAATTCTTTGATGGGATTGTGTGCGTGTCAA
Organism: Diplazon laetatorius; assembly: GCA_963662125.1. NCBI lineage: Eukaryota > Metazoa > Arthropoda > Insecta > Hymenoptera > Ichneumonidae > Diplazon > Diplazon laetatorius. Next base: position 5,114,666 of record OY759164.1, read on the forward strand.
CCGTGTTCGCCTCGCCCATCGGACAATTGCTCGCGATTACCGAGACACCCACATCAAGTCCACTCGCGTTAAACTAAGTAAAAAAAAAAAAAAAAAAAAAAAAACGATGTTACGTTATTTTAACATTGCGTTGGCAATTGTTACGCATTGGCGAGACGATGACTAATTCGACACCCCGGTGACGCATATAATTCGAAGTTCGAAGTGACCATTCGTGATGTTGAAACATTTTATTTTTGCATTCACAGAGCAACACACATTTTATGAGAAAAATACCGCCCGGTGCCGAGGCAAGCAACATACTCGTCGGTGAGGTCGATTTTTTGGACAAACCACTGTCGGCGTTCATTCGACTAAGTCAGGCTGGCATGATGGGCGACCTCACCGAGGTTCCCGTGCCAACCAGATTCATATTCGTTCTGCTGGGACCAACGGTGAGACATTTGTCCATGTTCGTATAGTGATTGGCCGCTGAAGCCCTCAGTTGGCACAGTCATTGGCACGCGTAGATTTTGTTTGCCATTGAATGAGTTTTCATTTTTTCACTGGAAAAACGTCGATAACTCGAAAAGTCGATGAATTTTGAATTAATTAATCATGAGGATTATTTATTCAAGATAATTTTCATTTTTAACACGAATTGGATTATCGAGATACGAATCATGAATGAGGGTCTGACTACTTTTGTAGTCGTTCACTAAACTCGACGTTTTTTGGTAAATTTAATTTTTATCGTCCATCGAAACTCGACGATTGTTTATTTTGGGGAAATTTTTTGGGAAAAAAAACGTCGTGTTTTTTTTTGGGGAAATCTGGATAACGTTCTCACGTGGAAAGTAATTTCGTGGGAAAATAAAAACGACATACAATCCTGACTAAGCCAATTTTATTTGTCTCCAACCGACATAAATCGAATACTTCGACCAGCTTTCTGTTATTTATATGTTTTGTCGTAAGTCCTCAATTTATCGTCTGTTTACGTGAATCGCCTCAGTCTCCATCACGAATCCTCGACACAATCGTCGATCTTAATTCTCCAAGAAACCATCACAACATGACCAGTGCCAAATAATTATAACAGAAAATAATTTATTTCAATTATATTTTACAATAATATTAATCCTTCCTAAAATAATCAAAGTTAAAAGTTCATAATTCAGCTACATTGTCGGACATTAAAAAAAAAAAAAATATGGATCATCATCAACCCTAGAACTCACGACTGGGATCCGAAAGCACCCCAAGCAAACTTTGAAAAAATGATTTTTTTTTATTTTTTACATTTTTCAATCTTCAAATGGGTTTTTCACCATAATCACAATAATGAAGAGCATGGGGTAAGTTCGGACCCCAGTCATGCATTTTTAGGTAGAAAAATAAAAAGTCACGAGTCGTCGGGCTAAAGAAATTTCATCGGTGAATGATATTTAGCGTTAAAATTGTTGAACCAAGCTTTCACATCATCGAGTATCAAATGTCTGAGAACAATGTCCATTGTTTCGAAGAATTCAAACTCGTGAAATATGTAAGCTCAACGTGTGCAAGCACTTTGATTATCCAAGCGCACTGGGACATGAAAACACATTTCGAGCACCGAAACGCTACATAAATTTTTTATTTCCGTTTTATCGCGAGGAGGTCGACCCTCCGAGGTGAATTGAAGTGAGGCAGCTCGAAAAATATTGCTCGGAACTACGTGCCACGGTGTTTCAAGAAAACAAGGCAGGAAATGTTTATTATACGAGTTTCGTACACCGATAAAAATAAATCTCGCGGAGCACAGAACGACACAATGAGGCGACATAAAAAATATGCGGACAGTGTCTCTCGTGGTTTGAAAACAAAGATGTCAATAATGATAGTTTCGCTATCATTATTGACATCTGTGTCTGTAATAATGTTTCTTTCGTAAACAAGCAAATGTTTCATTATGAAATATGGCTCTTGATGCTTATTATAAAAAAATCTGAACAGAATGTCAGTGACAATGGTAACCTAACGCTTTCATGTGGATGACCAACAGGCTCCTTTATTTTATTTTTTTCCAATTTGATTTGAATTTATTTCTTATCAAATTTTATTCTATTTTATTTTTTGCTCATCAAAGTTATTATCGTTGATTACAGGGCGGTATATCGGGCTTCCACGAGATTGGACGTGCAATGGCGACCCTCATGTCCGACGAGGTCTTCCACGACGTGGCGTACAAGGCGAAAAATCGTAATCATCTTTTGGCCGGAGTCGACGAATTTTTGGACGCCGTTACCGTTTTGCCACCCGGTGAATGGGATCCCACGATAAGGATAGAACCTCCCGCAGCTATTCCTTCGCAGGTGCGATAAAAAAAAATTGAAAAAAACAATCGTCGGTACAGTGATTGGCACCCTTGGATGTCGTTTGCGATTGATTTCCCGACTTTCGAGCTTCCCCACGCCGAAATTATCAAAGTTAGATTTTTGTCGTCGTTGACTTTTTTATAGGAAATTTAATTCTCTACAACATTGCTTATGTGAACTTTTGGTCTATATAGCGTTGTTTATCCAGCGTTTGGACGGGAACGAATATATTGATTTTCTTATTGTTTTTGCTTTCCCGTTTAAACTATCGATAAACAACGCTATATAGACCAAAAGTTCATAGGAACAATGTTGTAGAGAATTGAATTTTCTATAAAAAAAGTCAGCGACAGTATGTATCTTACTTTGATAATTACGGCGTGGGAAAGCTCAAAAGTCTCAAAATTCAAAATTTCGACGATTCAACATTTTGACATTCAACAAAAATGAAAAGCAATCGTCGGACAAGTTTTCCGATAGTTCTTCAAACTATTCTGTCTTTTTCCCCAATGTCTCACACAATGTCTTTCACCGTCGTCGTCGATATTGTTCTGACAACCAAACACGACGGATATCGATAAAAAAAAAAAAAAAAAAAACCATATTCAATTGTCATCAGGACACGAGAAAAAGGCCAAAGGAGGAAAAACCGAAAGAAGACGTGGACGAGGAAGCGGACGAGCAGAAGCTTCGCGAGGAATCCGGTCTATCGAGAACCGGAAAATTGTTCGGAGGTCTAATAAACGATATCAAACGAAAAGCCCCATTCTACTTCAGCGATTTCAAAGACGCTCTGGCATTGCAATGCGTCGCTTCGTTCATATTTCTGTACTTCGCCTGTCTGTCGCCTATCATCACGTTCGGGGGTCTTCTCAGTCAAGCCACCGGGAAAAACATGGCCGCCATGGAATCACTCGTGTCGGGTTTCGTTTGCGGTGTCGGTTACGGATTTTTTTCCGGACAACCCCTAACAATTTTAGGATCCACCGGACCCGTTCTCGTGTTCGAGACTATCGTTTACAAATTTTGCGAGTGAGTTATGACTGATATCATTAGCTTTGCTCCTCTTCATCCCAACCGCCCTGATAACACTATAGTTAATACATTTTTCCTTTTCCGCGAGAACTTTGGGAAAAAAAGTATTATACAGACTAATTTAGGGTCGCTGAGAAAAAAAATGACACTCAATGATTTTTCCAAAGAATCGTTTTCGAGATCTTAGCAAAAAATCATGACATTTGAAAAAAGTGGATTTTTCAAGCTTTATCGAGAATTTCACACGTTTATTTGCTCGTTTAAGTCGGAAACATTTTTTTCTTCACAAGTTTCGATGATTACAGGTGAAAGGTTATTTCATTATTATTATTAGATCATTATTTATTTCTCTATAAAGATTCTTTGAAAAAATAAATGAGAGTCATTTTCGTTTGTAGCGACTTTCGAATCAGGCTAAAAAACACTTTTCCACGAGGTTTAGTTTTCGTATTAAATAATGTAATTTACACTAATGACATTTATAGACATTTATAGACAGTGTCTGACAAATTTTTCCAGGATGATTCCAAGATTCGAATCTCGATAAAAATTTCCCCAATCAATATTTTTTCTACGTTCTCGTTTTTCTGAGATATCATATTTTTGTTTTCTTTTCAAATCAATTAATTAAAATTTATATCGTTACAGAGAAGCCGATTGGGATTACATGTCCTTCCGTTTTTGGATCGGCACGTGGATCGCTGTGATCCTGTTGGTTCTCGTGGCCATTGACGCGAGTGCGCTTGTGTGTTACATAACTCGCTTCACCGAGGAGAACTTTGCCACCCTCATTGCCTTCATCTTCATCTGGAAGGTTGATAATCGTTTGAATTTTTCATAACCATTGAATTTTTCACAACAACTACAAAAATTGGAAAATCTTTCACGAACGTGACAACTCGTTCTTCTTTCGCTATTTTGTAAAAAAAAAGGAGAAAAAAGAAATAATGTTCATCATTCGCTCATTATGTTTTTCGTAACAAAATCAATTTTTTTTTCACAGGCAATCGAGAACGTTCTGTCAATCGGCCGAGACTTTCCTCTCGAGAATCGTGGAAACGATTTAATGAGTTACAACTGCTCGTGCATACCGCCGAGCGAATCGTTTGCCACCTTCTCGAATAGCTACTCCGACGTTAATTGGACGTCGTTGGATCAGTACACTTGTCTGGTGAGCAAAGTCAACGGCTTGTCAGATGTAAAAAAAAAAAAAAAAAAAAAAAGAACCACGAATATCCGTCGGTCCTGTAATCATAAAATTGAGAAATTTGTCGGGATTGAATTAGAGACTACGTCTCCAAATCCAAGCGCTTCGTTATCCGAATGTCAAGCTCAGAAAATTACCCATCGAAACTCGTTATTTTTTTTTCGAATCTTTCGAACTTTCGCAAGATCTCCAACGTCATTATTTCGTTTTGTGATCAAATCTCGCCTCTCTCTCTTTTCTGGCATTAATGTCGCCACTCAATCTTATTCAATAGCTTTTTATGGTTCCGTTGAAGTCTCGAAAGCCTCAAGAATATTATTATAAATTTACAATTATTATAATAAATGTCTAATAATTATAATAAATTTTCCAATTTTCGGATAATTTTCAGAAAAACAACGGCACGCTGTTCGGAAATGGTTGTGCGACACCTCGTCCCGTACCTGATGTATTTCTCATGTCAATTATTCTATTCATGGGCACATTTTTGTTGTCCGTTGAGCTCAAGGATTTCAAGAACGCGTTGTTCTTTCCGTCTAAGGTACCGACGATTACATTTTCATTTCACATTGTTCATTCGATCAACGTAATCGAATCAACCTTTGAAATTTATCTGAAAAATTTGTCAAAGGTTCGTCTGATCGTGAGCGACTTCGCCGTTATCATCGCGATATTCTCGATGTCGACGCTCGATCATTACGTCGGAATTGCCACACCCAAGCTCGAAGTTCCGACCGAATTCAAACCAACTCTCGACGGACGTGGCTGGGTCATATGGCCGTTTCAACGCAATCCATGGTGGAGCGCTCTCGTGGCCTTTTTACCTGCATTATTGGGCACTATACTGATATTCATGGATCAACAGATCACCGCTGTCATTGTCAATAGAAAAGAAAATAAGCTCAAGGTTTGATGATTTTTTTATTATCATTTTTTTTATTTTTTTTTTGGATTTCGTAACTCTAAAGGAGAAAAAAAGGAATCTTTAAACTATATAATCATGAAAGTTTATAATAATAACAATTATAATACGTATAATAATAATAATTTTAATACGTATGATAATAATTATTATTATTATGAGTATTATATTCTTGTGATAATTAAATTTTAATTTTTTTTCAATAATTTCGTTAAAATTTTGCAGAAAGGATGTGGCTATCATTTGGATCTCTTCGTCCTGGCGATTCTGATCGAGGTTTGTTCGGTAATGGGATTGCCTTGGTTCGTCGCGGCAACCGTATTGTCGATAAATCACGTTAATTCGTTGAAATTGGAATCCGAATGCGCGGCACCCGGTGAAAAACCACAATTTCTCGGTGTTCGCGAACAACGAGTCACGCACATACTGATATTTCTCATGATCGGTTGTTCGGTTCTTCTGACCCCGATGCTCAGACACATACCCATGCCCGTGCTCTTCGGCGTGTTTCTTTACATGGGAGTCGCGTCCCTGAAAGGCCTCCAATTCTTCGATCGGATACTCATCATGCTCATGCCGGTCAAGTACCAACCGGATTACATGTTTCTTCGACAGGTAAGACGGAGACACGTCTGCCGAATGAAAATTTCGGTGTTATCGAAAATCGAAAGATCGATCTTCGAATGTAAATAAAAATTGCAACATATTTTTTTCTATCAATAATTTTTTAATTTTACGATCGGTCAATTGAAGTATTCGTGGAAAACTTAACCTTTGTAGATATCCGGAGAGACTTATGTTTTATTCGATATTTTTTTTATGTCAGGTTCCACTCAAGAGAGTCCACATGTTTACCATCTTTCAATTGGCTTGTTTGGCCTGTCTCTGGACCATTAAGTCGTTTAGCAGCACGTCCATTTTATTTCCTCTTATGGTAAGTTGATTGCAAAATTACAAGGGAGATAGATACACTGTCCAATTTGTTAATTTTAATAATTTTAATAATTTCAATAATTTTAATAATTTTAATAATATTGATAATTTCAATAATTTTAATAATTTTAATAATTTTAATAATTTTAATAATTTTAATAATTTTAATAATTTTAATAATTTTAATAATTTTAATAATTTTAATAATTTCAATAATCTTAATAATTTTTATAAGTTTTATAGTTTTTATAATTTTTATAATTTTCATAATACTTATAATTTTTGGGATTTTTATAATTTTTATGAGTTTTATCATTTTCATAATTTGTTAATTCGTTAGTTTATCTTGTTCCATGTCAAATGTGGCACTGATCGGATTGTTAAAAAAAAAAATTGCAGCTCGTCGTTATGATCGGAATTCGTAAGTCGCTCGATCTGATATTCACGCAGCGCGAGCTCAAGATATTGGACGACGTTATGCCGGAACCGAGCAAAAAGCACGCGGACGATCTGCGCCAGTTGGAGAGTGGCGAGGTTAGCACCGTCACACGAATACTGAGGGCGATCGTATGTCGCAAATAACCCGCGAGAAGTGACTCCGGGTCAGACGCTTTTCCCGTGGTCACTATAACACTCCGCGACTACGACAAGGCCACCCTCTACGACGGAATTACGCCGGATATATAAAAACAAAAGAAAAGAAAAAAACGAAAAAAAAAGAAAAAAAAAACAATCCCCACCCTTCCCCCATATCCATTATTCGTCGACAAATACAGAATTACGAAACGGACAAAAATAAAACAAACTAGTCGAATGATAATAAATAAAATAAAAAAACACACGAAAAATAGTAAAATAGTAAAAACGCGGCATAAGCGTGAAATAACACAACAACGAAATGACAAATGACCTATCAGATTAATATCGATAAACGCGGCTTAGAAAAAAAGAAAAAAAAAACATTCCATGACGAAACCGTAATTGAAAAATCATAGGTCGATTGAATGAGAAATTTCATGATAATGACGAATTACATTTTCGTCTGTGAGGTACAAATGAATTTTTTAACATACAAAAAAAAAAATGCTTCCGACAAGTTTCGCGTTTTTTACATCACAAAGTTGGATTTAGTGAAATTATTTACCGGGTTTGAAATGAGGATTAAAGGATTTGAAGTATAGCGATTAACAATTACAATTTCATATGGGACAAAAAAAAACAAGAAACGAAAATGGCTATTGAACGTTAATTGTCGTGAGTCGCGAAAGTTTCAATAGAATGCAAATCAATGAGAGAAAAAAACGGTAGATATAGTGCAATTTTGAATTGGGAAGACGATTTAAACTTGGCATATAATCTTCCATGCAGTATTCTGTCGTTAGTTTCGTTACGAAAGAAAAAAAAAATAATTTTAAAAATCGACTACTCGCGAGTGTAAAAAATCCTGTGAGAAGAGATTTTGGGGGGGAGGGAGAGGGGTCGCTAAACGGGCGTCACAAACCAGTATTATAAAGTCTTACCGACCAAGAACACTGAGCAATACATATATATTTCAATAACATCGCGAGTACTAAAAAAAAAAAAAAAAAAAAAAAACGAAAAAAAATCACGTAACAATTAAATTAATTAATAGTTAATTATTATGTTTGAACAAAAAAAAACTATTAAGAATTACGTTTGAAAAAAAAAAGAAATGCGATTTTGCACGAGCGTTGCGTGAAAATCGTTCATCCGTTTGTTATTAGCAAAAGTATTGCGTCTGATGCCAAAATCTTAGCGTAATCTTTTCAATCGCCATTTTGGGTGCTAGAGCCTTGATTCTTTATCGGCAACGATCTGGTGCTGCTGCTGCAGCTGCAGCTGCGCCGAATAATATACTCGTCGAGCCAGTCCCGTCCAACTGAAAAAAAGAAAGAACCAAAGAAACGAAAAAAAAAACAACAAAACATAAATCAATCGCGTCGACGGCGTCATTGTTCGCACCGATCCACCTTATGCACCGCAATACAAGCACGCGTATTATCTCATTATCTGCTATTACTATTGTTGTTATTATTATTATTCACCCTCGCAAATAATTTTTTCTCCATATCCTTAATTATTATGTTACACCGTGTTACTTATAAATATTATTATGTGTTGATTTATCGACTTTTTTTTTTGTTTTCCTTCGTGTAAATACATTCATCAAATTTGATCATAATTCATTGCAATGTTATTATTCTTTTTCTTTTTCTTTTTCTTTTTCTTTTTCTTTTTCTTTTTCTTTTTCTTTTTCTTTTTCTTTTTCTTTTTCTTTTTCTTTTTCTTTTTCTTTTTCTTTTTCTTCTTCTTCTTCTTCTTCTTCTTCATCTTCTTATTATTATTATTATTATTATTATTATTATTTTCATTATTATTATTACTATTATTATTTACCGTATCCGGGGATAAAAAATTCAGCAACAAAAATTGAGATTCGACACACGAAGCGACGACAGATAGGTCGCGATGCACCTGAAATCAAATCACAATTGGCCTGGTAATGAATTCAATTATTCAATTATTAAACTATTCGATCAAATTGGCTGAAATTTGTCCGTTTTTTCCCCAATTTCGATCGATAATCGAGATCGAGCCGATTCGATCGAATTGGTTTTATGTATTAAAATTCGAATTCGAATCGAATTGGTTTTATGTATCCAAATTCGAATTCGAATCGAATTGGTTTTATGTATTAAAATTCGAATTCGAATCGAATGAATCACAAGCTCGTCGCTCATTTCGATAAATCCACTCGGCACAGTCGAAGAAAACTTTTCTCCTCGGTGTCACTTGCAAATATTTCCAATTTTTTCATCACGTCTCAAAAACGTTTTTTCGACAATTTCTAACTGATAAACGATCCGATTTATCCATACATACGTATCAACGAGTACGTACCGATCACGAAAACCAAACCACGACATTATTCAACCGAACTCATTGACATTATCGTACGAATTATTTGAATATATATACATATATACGAAACACACACACACACGATATTTCGAGAAAAAAAAGCGCGGTTGTTCCAACCCCCCGACCAGAGGCAGAGACACACACGCGCACGCACAAGATTCTCTCTCGAGGTATGCCGACCTTGGATTTTCAATCTCTCGAATTATAGTCAGACCAGAGATTAACTCTGATTTAGATTAATTTGAAAAAAAAATAATAACAATAATAATAATATTTTGAAAAAACAATAATCGAAAAATTATTAGACACAAGAAGAGTGGGTGAAAAATCGCACGGAGCAAGCTTCGCTTTACGCTTATCGTAGTTGAATCACAATTCATACGTTAGAGGGCCGGAGGTAGTGGCATTGCGCTCTATTTATTTTTTTTTTTCGATGCTCATCGCACTTCGAGTGGTGCAAAAATTTTTTCAACCGAGAAATACAAGAAAATCATCAAGTTTCTCGGGACGTTCGATTGATCGTTCTGAATATGTCGACCGCTATCCAAAATTATTAACCAAAAAAAAACAACGATAAAATTATCAATATTCCCGATTCAATCGTTTATAAATTTGATTTTCCAAAAAAATGTCGATCGTCATAGCGTCATCGATTGATAATCGATCGATACATGTTTTGCCAAAAAACTATTTCGATGAATAATTTAAACGCAAACACGTGAGTTCGAAGAGCATCGAGTGCACTGTTACATCTTAAGAAAAAATTGAAGAAAAAAAAAAAAGATTAGATCAGCCGACAAAAAGATAAAAATGTTTGCGTGTATGTGAGTGTGGGTGTGTGTGCGTACGCGATACGTTATTGAAAATCCCGCAGGAACCGAGCGACACGATCGGGTTTCCAACGGATGGCAATCTTCAGATATCGTTGGCCAACGGTAACATCATGAAGATACCCCTTACGAGCATAAACATAAGCGAGGAGGTTAACAAAACGGGAATCTGGAAACAGGTCAACGATGGAAAGTCCAACGACGATGGCAAACAACCCAAGCAATCCAAGATGATCAAGTACGATTTATTGTGAAGCAAAAAAAAAAAAAAATCACCTTTACAATGAATATTGAAACCATTCGTCATTGCTGCATCATTGAAACTGAAACATCATCATCATTGTCATTATCATCGTCATAATCATCATCGGCATCAACATCATCATCATCATTATCATCATCATCATCAACATCATCATCATCAACATCATCACCATCATCATCATCATTATCATCATCATAGCAAAAAATTCGCACGCAAAAACAAATAAAAATCACGAAAAAAATTATTCCAATCTTCACGTTGATCAGAATTGCACAATAATTCGTTCTATTTTATTTTGTCCCCGATTGCTGTATCGTCGCAGCGTTGGCAAACCAAAGAAGTATTCCAAGAAGGATGGCGTTCTGTTACTGTCGGACGAGACGACACGACTTACGACGATGAACGAGGAAGACGACGAGGATGACGGTGGAATATCGATCAAGGTGACCAGTGTAAATGACTCTAGAGTGTAAAACGTCCAAACGTGTATTTGAAAGAAAAAAGTGTCCCTGTTGGTGAATGTATTATCGGGGTGATGATGATGACCAGGATTTTCGGCTGCCCAAGCCTTTACTCATTGTAAATTTCAATCGACGAAAAAAAAAAAGTGAATACCAATGTCACGAGAAAAATCTTAATCGACATCATATGTTGATATTTGAGCGAGAAACGTCGTCAGACTATTTCCTCCGAATTTAGGATCTTCTCCGATCAGTGAGTAAAACGACCGACCAAGGAAATTAATCTCTAGCGCTTTCCTCGTGTGTAATGTCCGTTGTTCCCCAAGTAAACAAATTGTATATAGTCCATGTAGTCCATATATAGTCCATGAGATTGGGCATATATAGACTATACATAGACCATATAAAGACGATGCATAGTCTATGCATAGACTATATGTATACTGCATTAGGGTATCCCTCAAAATAGTAATTTTCGATTTTTGATGCTCTCAAAGCTCTCTAGAACGTAGGAATTCAACTGCTAGTTTTTCAAACTGAATGCCCATTTGTTGCGTTTGTGAGAGGTAATAATTTTTGAACCGACAAATACCTTCGGAACATAATTAAAACGAAATATCTAATCGAAGAATCCAATGCTATTCAAATAGGAAATTTCAAAGGAGCAGAGGTCTCAGATTTGACCATTTTTAATTAAATGACCATTTTAAGGGACACTCTACTATGTATGGCTTATACATAATTTTCTTACTTGGGTCTCGAGTCGTCTTTGAGACCTCGATTCGACTCTGGCTCTTGCGCTTTTCGTACCTTTTATTTTTATTTATTTATTTTTTTATTTTTTTCATAAACGATCGAAAATTCGATAACCATCAGTCACTCACCAAGCACGTTCTTCATCATCGAATTCCCCCAGTGAATGGAAAATATTTTTCACAAAATATTTTTCACATTGACGTTGTTCGTTATTCAAGCATGAATCGATCATGATCATGATCAAAATGTCGTTTGCTTCGAAACCCCAAACACAAAACGTACCCTAGAACGCCACGAGATTCATCACAAGAGCACCATCCTGCGAAAAAAAAAAACGACACTGTCGACGACGTTTTCCCCTTTTTTTGTTCTGTTTTTTATAGTAAAAAAATATTAAAAAATCTTTTCATAAAATGTTTCTTTTTTTTAATAAGAAGTACTGAAAAGAGATAAAATATGATATAACAGTAAGAATAGTTGCACTTTGGCTCGCAAGCTCCTCGAAACGATAAAAAAATTGTGTTTTTTTATTTCGTCCGACTGGCGATGGTGAAATTTTTAAAGACGATGATAAAAAAGAGACGAAGACGAGGAAGAAGGAAGAAAATTCGGTTAAGGGGTGTTTCATAATGACGTCACGATTATTCGATAATTCCACGTGGTTTTCAGGTCGATTTGATACGTTCGAAGGACGCGAATGGCGGGGGATCGTTCAAACCGAACGGCACGAGCTCAGCCGAGACTTCGGTATGAATCAACCGGGCGATGTTTCAATATTCTGCGTCTCGAAATCCGGCACCGATCGGATCCAAAATGAGTCGAATATTATGTCGACCACCTGGTCGATGACGAACAACGGTGCGAAATTCATTAAAAAAAAAAAACAAGTCCATCAACGAGCCATTTTCATCATCGTCAACACCATGAATTCACGTTCCTACCTCGAGGATTAATGATTTACATCGTAAATTTAATATTTATATATAAATGGGCAAAAATTAAATTTTAAATCGATTGTGAACGTTTAATCGTATTTATCAGCCACTCCGGGGATCATTCGATTGTGATTTTACACGTTGGGTGTGAAATATTGGCGTCGTAGATAATTCGAAAAAAAATTATATATACATATATATATATATATATATATATATATATATATATATATATATATATATATATATATATATATATATTCGACATTCAAATGGCCAATAATAGATACAATGATAATTTCGTGAAATTGTGACAATTGTATTTTGATATGTTATTGAATAAATAGATTTAGGCCGGGGAGCGTAACACGAAATTACGAAAAAAAGAGCGAGGTATATATGAATTATTATTTATTGATAAACGAATGAAATTTATTTAGTTATTTATTTTGTTGTCTGTGTTCGAACGTACATTTTCAACGTTGAACATGTGGGTAAGTGTGTGTGTGTGTGTGTATGTGTGAGTATGAGGAAGGAGAGATTACTTATCACTGCGAATAAAAAAAAATACAAAAATAAAAATTAAACATACCCAAATAATATTAACGACAATTTTTCTGTTGGGCGGATTTCACGTTTAAGTTCAAAATAAAAAATGGGAAGGTGTAGAAGGTTCAGAACGCTCAGTGTTCGGAACGACCGTGATTTCCGAACGGGCAATGCTTCGAACATACAGAAAAGCCCCGAAAGTCCACCAGCCTTTCGGGGCTTCTCACATTGCCCGACTTTCTTTGCTTTCCCACGCGTAAACCATCGATGTTGGATACATGCCGTTATAGACCATTCTTGTAGGAAATTCAATTCTCTACAACATTAGTCATGAGAACTTTTGGTCTATATATCGTTGTTTAGCCAGCGTTCGCACGGGAACATATAAACACATTTTTTTATTGTTTCAATTTTTTTCTGCAACAATTCAAAGGGTTGCACACCCTTCAAAATTTTTATTGTGTTATAAAAAAGCTTTTTGAAATGTTTTCGCGTTTATCGAAAATATTAGTCAGTTTGTTTGCGATTGAAAACCCCAGCATCGGCTGTTCTGAATTTTGGTCGTTCTGAAAATTGATCGTTACGATTTTCGACCCCTGACCTGAAAAAATAAGATAGCACAGAGAAATAGAGTCGAGGTCGGCCGGATCTCGAATACCTACGACACACACGAAGTCACAATCGAGTAACATTAGTCGTTCCCAACGACTCTGACATGAGTAATCACTCTGAAAAAAAAAGAAAATGTTTTTTTTTCCTTCTTTCTACGACTGTTTTTATTTTTCATTTCTCTCCGTTATACACGTATACACGTAGACGTTATACTCCATCTTTCGTCAATGTGTTAGCGATAAGACAAAATCTTAAAATTGTTGCGTCGATAATTTACTGAACAAACGTATTCATTGTTGGACAACAATTTTCACAAATAGAATTTGAAAAATTCAATGATAACAAAAAAAGTAATTATTAGAGAAACGTATTACGATAAAATTGATTAATGAACTCAGGAAAATTTTGCGCAAGTGAATTCGTCAGTAACTAAATCTTATGGAGATAAAATTTTACGCCTTCTGTTCATCCATCGACGAGATTTTTTGTCCCTCGATAAAATCCATTACCGTAGCTTTGATTATTTGAATAATCATGAGCCTCTTCTTTATTACCGATGCCATTGTATGAAGAAAAAGAAACATAACAAAAACAAGATGTATCTTTCATTTTCCAACGTCGAGAACGATAAAAAACATCGTCATGGATTTTATCGATAAATTTTATCGTTTGAGCGAGAAAGAAACAAAAACAAAAAAAATAATAGTAATTAGAAGTAATGATAAAACGCAGGCGTTAAGAATTTTTAACACGTTTAATACACATATATACTAGCGCCACGGTGAAAGCGCTATTTGTACTACGATGACTTATTGCCGTGAAAATTAAACGATTACGATCGTGAAAGACAAAAAAAAAAAAAAAAAACACAGTTGCCAATAACGTTTGTTAAAGCTGTTAAGGATGTCGCTTGTTGAAGTAGTTTTACAATAGTTAGCGATCGATAGGTTTATTCCCTCTGACGCGTATGATTCTCATCGATGTGCATGAAAAAAAAAAAAATTATAATAATAAAAACGGAAATTTGCAGCAACTATCATGAATATATACATATACGTATATATATGTGTATGTTTGAGTGGTTTTCCTTGTAAATTTCAAGAAATTCGACTTATTGTTCGGGTCGTGATTGGTCAACGTATATTTTGTTGACACTTTGTCAGAAATAATTGAAAAAACTAAGAAAAAAATAAAAGTTTTTTTCAGTCGAGTCACGTGGTGTTGCGGGTGTTTGAACGATCGAACGTCGATCGAATATGCCTATATCGACCCGATCGGTTTTTCGATTGTCACATGCCGAACAACACAACCCCGATGTACAACGTAGTTAAGAAAAAAAAAAAAAAACAATTCGTGCGCGCGCACGATTATCAATGGGATATTATACAGTGTTTAATACTCATTTCGTCATCGATTGTGTAATGGCGTGTAAATAATAAGTGGAATGCGTGTATAGATTAGTCTCAATATGTTGCTAATAAAGATCATTAATATATAAAAAAAATTTTAAAAATTGAAAAATCTAAACTGTTCAAGTCTGAGTCCAAATTCGCGCGCTTTATTGTTATTTTATATTAAAAAAAATAACAATAAACAAATGAATTCCTGGAAAAAGCGGGAACTTTGGAATTTCGTTGAAATATCATGAAAGGGAATTACAATGAGAGGGTTAAAATAATAATTCGATCTGTCGATTTTTATGTTAATGTCTTCCATGATGTCCTTTCATTCTTTATCGCCCGCCGAGACTTTCGCTTTTCGGAATTGGACGAGGATGATCATGTAAGTGACCGTCGTGCTGAATATCTATAGCAGGTAAAATATATCGTTCGATTATTTTGCAATTCGAATGTTTCGAATTATTATCATTCGAATTATTATCATTCGTTTATCATCGTCAAACGAAATACATTTGCAAACAAAAAGCCAAAACTGTCGATCGAACGAACGTGTTTGACTCACCGAGTGCAATGACGTCTTATCGAGCGGAAAAAAATCGGCGGCCGTAAATGTAACATTTCGATGCAGCAATTCCAATGAAAAATCGTCAAGCTGAAAATTTCGAAACAAACATCGATTTTTGGTTATCGAAATAGTTTTTGTTGGAGAAGAAAATGATCAGCCAATCCCATACCTCGTCCTGGTCGCAAAGTCTGATGTCCGCTATTGATCGAAGCTTGTGAACGATGTCAACTGTTTTTCTACTCTGAAATTATGGGGAAGACAAAAAAATAAACCCTTTTGGAAAAAAAAACAGATACATAGATAATAAAAAAATAAAAATAAATATCCGGTGACTGAAGGGTTGAAATAAACGGGTCGGAAAACGTTATTCGTTGCATTTTAGGAGACCCATTCAAAGACGAGGCGATTGATGAGGTAAGTGATTAAAAAAATGTCGAGAACTCTCGTTTTAGTTTACACAAAGACGGGCCCAAAAAATTATTTTTTGACGAATTGTATAATTTCTGTTTTTGGGTCATCAGTCTACTAAATTTCATCTTAATAGATAATGCGAGTCTCTATTTGGCTACGGAAACCCTACAGATTTCACATATCATCACTCAAAATATCGGTATTGATTAAAAAGAACAAACAAAACAAAACAATTAATACAGAAAAAATGCAAATATTGAATTATTTCAATGGTCGATAAAATCAAGACTTACGAACCTCTCGGCTGGTGTTGGTAACCACGAAGGTCAGCAATAAAATCGGTAATATTTGTGTGATCATGTTGAACAGGGCGTTGATCAGAATCATGTTCGTGATGCCATCCATCCCAAAGATCGGTGTAACCAGCCAGTAAGCTTCGTATATGATCATCACGCATTCGTAAGCGAAAACGAAGAGAATCGGTAACGAATAAAAATCCGACACTTCGGAGGCAACGTCGCAAAGATCGATGTGAATCCGTCTGACCGTCGAGATCTTCGTCGTCGACGAACGAATCATCGCTTCGTCCTTCAACGACGACCCGACAACGTCATCGTTCGACGACAAAAATTTCAAATAATCCTCGAGTATTCGATTTACCGCGCTGAACCGATTTTCGATCAATTTCACCAAAATCGTGTACTGAATAACGTAGAAAGTCAAAAAAATCGGCATAACGAAGTACGCGACGTAAGAAAATGGCAGATACAAAACAGCTTGCAAGCTGCTGATTACACGCCATATCCAAAAACCGATGTTCGCCACGAATGTGAAAGAAATAAATCTGCTGCTCGATCGCGGAAGATGTTCGTTGTTTCGATAAATCGTCGAATCGTCGGTCATCAATAATCGATTGACGATTCTCGCGGCGGTTTTTCGTCTCGTCACAAATCGGATCCAAATGAGGATGAGCGTCATGCTTCCTATCGTGCTCGACGACACCTCAATGGCCACCGTCAATACCGATTTGTCCGGATAAACGTTGTCGTTCACCGCGGGAATGGAAAAAAAAATTCCAACGAACCATATCGCGACTAAAAAAAAATTGTAAATCGCACCGAACGTCGATGGTGAAAATTTGAATGACACGCGATTTTGGAAATTACATTTTTTCGAATTATTGAAATCGTTCAATGTGCGTATGGAAAATGGCGCAAGACCCAATAATTTGTAAGTCAACAACATGATTTGCGCGCCCACGAATTCGACGTTCGAATTGTTTGATTTAAAATTCATTTTATCAGTTGATAATGATGAGTAATTGAAATTACAAATGACGAAATAATTGTTTCATCGACGGTGATGGAAATATTGCAAGATGTTGAACTAACGATGCGTTTAGTTGCATTTGCATCGTGACACTGTGGGGACTGTGTGAACTTGGTGAAAAATATTACGAAGCATTATTGCGATTGAATACATTGTAATGTTACAAAGCGTAGGCGTCGTGGGTTCTCGTGACAGTGAAACGAAGACCAGTCGATGGTGCTACGAGGTGCTTTGCAATATTAATGGATTATCGACGCTGCATGTTGCAATTTCTCCGGAAAATTGATCACGAACCTCATTGGGTCTCTTAATTTATTCATATTTTCAGGATCGCGTACAAAACGTGAGAACCTGAAAATTACGTGGCTCTTATTATATCGTCGCTACTGTGTTAATCCCCAGTCTGGAAACCTGGGTCGTTTTCGTCCCGATATTTATATTTCAAAATTGAGAAACTTTGTTTTATACAATTTGAGGGGGCATAATGTTCCTAATAGTTTTTTTTTTTTAATTTTCAAAATTTTGAAAAAATTCGAGTTTTTTTCGAAATGTCAATATTGAGTAATAGTTCCCTGTCTAAAAAAAAAAAGAGAAATCATATCTCTCTTGCAAAAAATCTATCTTGCGATTATTTTCGATAGAAAATCGATATTGGATTATTTTGTATGATTTTTTTTTATTAATTATGGAAAAAAATTGGATTGCTGTCAAAAATAATTCAGATAGAAAATCGATATTTGATTATTTTGTATGATTTTTTTATTATTAATTATGGGGGAAAAAATTAGTTTTGTATCGAAAATAATTCAAATATTCCCATTGGGATTGCTGGAAAGATTTTTTCAGGGCATGATTGTAGTCGAAGTATTTGATTCGACGGTCGAATTCATCCCACCGATTGATTCGGACATGATCGCGTCTTGTTGAAATTGAAAGAGAATTACGAGGTACGTGACGACCGTACCGAAAATCTGAAACCAATAAAAAAAGAAGAAATGTGATAACGAAAGAACGTTTCAACGATGATGAAGGAAATGAAAAATTTGCATGAATCTCGACGGAAGATTTTTTATAAAGTTCTTGGTATTATTGAACAACTGTTTACCGAATGCACGAGAGCGTAGTCCACAGGGAAGAGCCCATAGGCCGTGAATTCAACGTCCCGCTGTAGCAGTTCGAGAGAAAAATCTTGAAGCTACAATTGAACGAACACGAAATGACATAATTAAATCAAAATTGTTTGCTTAGAAAATCTGAGTTAAATATGTTTAGTGTTCAAATGACCTCCGATTTGTCTTTACTGCTTGTTGATGATCCTACGAGCATGCGATGAACGATATCAGGACTTCTTTTCATCTGGAATATAATAATAATAATAACAATTATAAATATAAAATTATATATAATAATAATATTATTATTAATGATACAACATAATACGTAATAATAATAATAATAATAATAATAATAATAATAATAATAATAATATCAATTCTCTCTTTTTAACGATGATTTTGACGATGACGATCATTCTATAAATCTATATATATATATATATTTTTTATAATATTGCTACACTCTTGAGATTCTACTTTTCACTCGGAATCTGAGTCAGAGGAAAATCCTACATTACCGATGTTACTGGATCGCAAATTATTAACATCTGATATTTCTTTTGAAAACGATTCATGTTTGTTGATCATTCTTTGTTCCATCAATCTATTCGCAATTAACGAAGAAAGTAGAAAACAACGATTTTCAACGAAAAACTAAATCGTGAAAAAAACAAAAAAAAACTAAATCGGGCTTCGTCAAAGTTTCTTCACGATTTAGTTGTCACTGAAAAACCCGTCGATTCTGCATTCTTCGTTAATTTCTCTATCATACTTATACATTAATCATACTTCCGAATGAATAAATCCATCAATTTATTCGGAAGTATGTTTAATAGATATAATTCATTTTCGGAAGAAATAAAATTTAATAAAAAAAAGTGGTATCCGATAATATCGATAAAGTTTCGAAAAGAACATTATTATGATTATTATTACATAATTAATCAATCCGAACGAACAAAAAATTATAATTTTCATTACTATTATTATTATAAATATGATCAACAACTGTTCTCATTGCTCAACCAATTCAATTAATATCCACATGTACCTCAGCGTTGATTCTATCGATGCTTTCCGCCAGCATGACAATCGGTACCATGTAAACCGTCAACCAGCTCGTCGAAGTGACAATTCCGGGTATCTGATCGATTTGAGGTAGCAAAGAAACGAACGTGGCCAACGAGTAAGCATTGAATATAATGGTGAAGCAAGATTTCGCGATTGCGATCAAAACGGTCAAAGAATAAAATTCCGCAATTTCGCAGGTTATTTCGTACATCTCGATGTGTGCGCGTCGAAAAATCGCGATGTTCGAACGATACGAAGAACGAAACGAAACATCGTCACAGACGACAAACGAAAATGGTTCTGCGCCGGACATCTTCAAATCATCGATAAATTCATCGTTGAGATCGCGAAATTGACTCTCAGCGAATTTCAGGGCGACGACATATTGCACCATGAAACAATTCACGATTATACCGGGTAACACGAAATTGAAAAAAAACGGTAAAAAATCGTTTAAGGGTCCCCAAGCGGACCCGATAATTACCGCCCAGGCCAAAGCATTTATCAAATAAAAAATAACGAACAGGAGGTCGTTGGATTTGTCGCTTTGACAATTTGACAATTTTGTCTTGGTGTGGATTGTATCGTTGGTTTTGACAAAACGATTGAACAACGTCGAGATCGTTGTTCGTTTGACGCAGAACACGATTCGTATTGCCATGACACAAGCGTTACCACAAATCGCTTGTGCCACTTTGATCAGCAGCCCCGATCCCGCGTTGTCCTGATCGTTATCGTAAAATCTCGGAAACATCGAAATCCAAATGCCACAAGTGACAATGTTGATGACCATGGAATAAACCCAGCCGAGATTCGAAACGGTCAAACGTGGCTTCGTGGATGTTCGTGAAACTTCACCGTTCGCCATTTTTGTTGCCGAACGCGTTTGTTCGAGGTTCCAAGGCCCCAGTCCGAAAAGTTTGAATATCGTCAGCAGGATTTTCATGTTGATGTGATCGTCGCTCGTTTTCGAGGTCGTGGATCCACGTTTATTCAACGTCTGTCGATGTGCGATTTTCAATTTTTTCATTGGTCGCGAGTTGACGATCGGATGGTAGGTTGTGGACTGTTGGCTTCGGTTGTAATTGCACGTACATCGATGAAATCAGTTTTAATAACGAGTGCTTACGAAAATTTCATCGGTGATTATTGTTGTTGTTTTTTTTTTCAGAACCAAATTATGGGAATTACGATTTTTTGAAAATTTACTTTTTTTGGTGGAATATTGTGAGATTTAGCACATTAGTTGTACATGGACATTTTTTTAAAGTATAATATATAGCAATATTCGAATTGGAACGAAAACAGATCATTTCTCAAAAATTAAATTTTTTTGAATTAAATATAATGAAATTTAGTACATTAAGTACTTCAGTTATACAAAATAAATTATCACATGGAAAAGTGTGAAGCTGCGGGACGATTATAACTACGATAATGTGTGCCAGAACCATTGACCTTCATTGACATTTTTGTCGTACCTTCGTAAAGCTGGGGGGGGGGCTACAGAAAAAATGAGATTTTCACCGACTGAGTGTCGACAATACACGCTCCGCAAAAATGATGGATCAATGGTGCTTTCGTTAGTGATGTTCGATTTAAAGCAGCTATGCAGCTTCTGTCGTTAATGCGCAAGTAATGTTTATATCAATCAGTCAAATGGGTTGCACTCAGTTGCCGAATTGCCACATCCGATCGATTTTTCTAGGATTTTTTTTTTTCATTAGTCAAATTATTTTTTCGTTATCGAAACAAAATTCAACATCGTCACCACGACGATATCGAACGTTGTAATGAACGCACTGAAAAATACGAGACCCTCAGGCGTATATCGATCACCACACGTCGTGTAGTGAGCACTACACGCGGCGTTGACAACTGAAATCGTGTATCGTGCCAACGGATTACTCGTACTTTCGAGATAATGGAATAATATAACGTGGAGTTTTTAGTTAATTGCCTCAATCACTTGAAACTGAGTACAAAAGTCTGAATCTTCTTAGCAATCTAAATGGGAAATGTGAAGGTATCGATCGTGACGTCATTGTCATGGTAACGTCGATGGGCGACACGCAACGCGAGAGATATATATACAACCAGGGTGTCAACGACGAGTCAAACGTGACAGGTACAATCAAACAATTTTAAAACCCACAAATACAACGGGTAAAAAATTGATTCGTTAATGATTTTATTATTATTGCAGCAAAGTTTGGTTACAATAGATCATCTATTAACAAGAAAAAATCAGCAAATCATTTTACAAACAGATTATTTACGAGTGTTACACTTGTACAGTGATTTATCATATCGATCAGTCGATCAGTCTGGTTTCCATATTTGCTACGAGATACGTTTTTATCAATAACTGTCAAGTTCGGGAGCGTGTACAGTTAATACAATCGTATACTCTCATCCAGTATTACCAGCTTTGCTGTGGAACTAGCATTGAAGAATAATCACTATATACGTGATCACCATTGTGATTATCTGGTGGGTGATAAATCGTTTTGTTAGTTTATAATCAGAATATTCAGGTAAAACGGTTTGTTATTTTTTTTATTGCAAGGAATTGCTGACATGATCATGATCGTTATGATTGACTCACCGAATGCACCAGAGTCAAATCCAGCGAGAAAAGACCGTGTGCGGTGAATTCAACTTTTCGATGCAACAATGCCATGGAGAAGTCACTCAGCTGGAATCGAAAGATTGTCAGTTGTATTGTAATCTTGAAATGAAAATTGACTCGTCCATGTTCATACCTCGGTATTGACGTGTCGGCTGTTTGTTGAACGTGTGAGAAGCTTTCTGGCGATGACGACTGTCTTTCTCGACTGGAAATTTGAAGTAAATGTAATTATAATCGAGGCAAGATATAACAAATAGAGATTTCTAAAATAAATATATATTTGAAATATTCAGGAGACCATCTGAGTATAGATTAAACGGTCTATTGACTATGTTAACCATTTGTAAAACGACAGACCACCAAAATGAACTCAGAAATGTGGATATTACTATTGTCGCATGATAACCAATCATATTTGTTTATTCAAAAATGTGTTTATGATGTTATTTCGTTGAAAGAATTGTTTCAAACTGGCCGTAATTGTAGGTCCACGATACGGACGTGGAAAAGTTCAGCTTGTTCCATAATGAACCGTATTTAACATTTTTTTCAATCCATCATTCGTACAAACCTCTTTAACGACGTTGGTAACGCCTGCAGCTAACAAACCCATGGGAAGGAATTGGGAGGTAAGCCAACAAAGCGTTCCGATGAGTTCGATCACCGTTCCAGCGTTCGTTGGCCTGACGAAGTATCCAAGTAGGTCGTATGTGCCGTCAATCAGTGAATAACAGCCAACGGAGATTGGAAAAACGATCAGTATGGAATAAAACGCCGATATATCCGACGCAATCCGGCTGAGATTCGAATGTGCTCGTCTGAGATTGGCGATGTTCTGCGGTGAATTTCGGTCCAAGAAGAAATCTCGGGGCTCGATGATTCGACGGGACGAAGCCATGATGGGCGACACGCAACACTCACGAAGCGTTCGATTGAGAGCCTTGAACCGATTTTCGATTAATTTAATCGCGAAATAATATTGCATGAGAAAGCCAGAGCAGATTGTGCTAGGTCCGAGATATACGACGTAGTCCATTAGAACGGGGTCACCGGAAAGACTATCCATACACAAGCCTGTTAAAACGATGACAGAGTGCGTGACCCATACGAGAAGAAAGTAATACCGACTGGATTCGGGCAGGTGACTCTCGCTGAAACCAAGTGTCGTACCATCGAAGCTCAATAACTGATTCAACAGTTTTACGATGGTTCTTTGTCGGAATCCCAGAGCAAACCAGATCACAAATGCCGCGGTATAGCCAATTGCACAAGCTGCAGTGTTGAGAATTCCTTCAATCTTTGATCGGCTACGATAGCTTTCGCTAAATGCCATAGGCACTACCAGAATGAGTACGCACACTTGCATCACGATCAGGCAGAGGTTGTAAGCACAACCGAGGCGAGATGTCGTGAACACCATGCTCGGGACATTCTCCCAAGCATACGACTTTCGCGGCTTCGACTTTGCAGATTGCTGTAACGTATAAGGTGCCAAACCCAGGACTTTGAACACAGTCCACATCACTTTCGCAGCGATGTAGTCACGATCTGCATCGATTGTGGTTGAAGTTCGATGCATGATGGAGTTTGTGCGAATATTGTTCCCCGATTGACTTGTCGAATCGAACTGAGAAACAATAGAATACGTGGTCTAATAGCCTAAATGCTAGAACTTTATTTTCAAACGTCATAGTTATGTTTACATTGTACCGGTGTCATGCATATAATTACATGTGTACCCAAGGCACGAGTTACATGGTTTCGAAGAACGTAATATGATACTTTCCGGGAAATAACGCGTTCGCACGAATATGGGATAACGTCGATAAGTCCGGGTTGACCTACATTATTTCATAGTACAAAATCGTGAGTTTGGAATGAAGTATTACCCTCTGCACTCTACGGGTGCTTCGAATCGATGTGTCGGACATCATTCACGAGCGCATGGGTTAGGCTTGAAACTCGGAACGAGCAACGTTCGGAAAGGCCAAAATTCGGGACGCGCAATGCTCGGAACGAAAATGCTCGGAACGGTCAAAAGTTGGAATATTATATATAGTTATAGTTGCATACCTCGTCCGCCGGCCGCGTGACTACATTGCTCGACTTCCGAGCTTTCCTACGCGTACACTATCGATGTTACATGTATGCCATCGCGGACTATTTTATGGGAAATTTAATTCTCTACAACATTGTTCATGTAAACTTTTGGTCTATATAGCGTTTTTTAGCCAGCGTTTGGACAGGAAGATAAAAAAATTGAAGAAACTCAATACATTTTTACCTTTTTGGCCGAATTTTGGCCTTTCCGAACGTTGCTCGTTCCAAGATTCGAGCCCAACCCGGGCGCATCGAAAACTTTGTCTCCGGATTGCTGATTTATCTGAATTATCGGTTTGTACATGTGATCAAACTTCGTGAACTCACAGAGAATTTCGTGACGACACCGTGGGTGACGTTGAAGATTTCATTACGAGATTGGGATAAGACGATACTCGACGCGATACTTCAGCACTGGTTACAATAGATCATTTATTAACAAAAGAAAAATACGCAGCAAATTATTTTACAAACAGATTATTTACGAGTGTTACACTTGTACAATGTTACACTTGTACAATTCATTATATCGATCAGTCGATCAGTCTGGTTTTTCCCTATATTCGCTAAGGGAAATACGTTCTTATCAATAACTGTCAAGTTCGGACGCGTGTACAGTTGATTCAATCGTATACTCCCATCCAGTATTACCAGCTTGGCTGTGGAACTAGCATTGAAGAATAATGACTATATACGTGATGATCATTGTGATTATCTGGTGGGTAACAAATCGTTTTGTTCGTTCATAGTCATAATATTCAGGTGAAACATTTTGTAATTCTTTTTAATGCAAGGAATTGCTGACATGATCATGATCGTTATAATTGACTCACCGAATGCACCAGAGTAAAATCCAGCGAGAAAAGACCGTGTGCGGTGAATTCAACTTTTCGATGCAACAATGCCAACGAAAAGTCACTGAGCTGGAATTGAGAGATTGTCAATTGTATTGTAATCTTAAAATGAAAATTGACCCGTCCATGATCATACCGCGATATTGACATCTCGACCGTTTCTTGAATGTGTGAGAAGCCTTCTGGCGATGCCGAATGTCTTCTTCGACTGGAAATTCGAAAAAAATGTCATTATAATCGAATTTTTTATCATGACTTAAGGGCGTCTAAGTGAAGGTAAACAATACGGACGTGGAAAAATTCAGCTTGTTTTACAATGAAACGGATAACAATTTTTTTTTTATCCATCATTCGTACAAACCTCTTTAACGACGTTGGTAACGCCTGCAGCTAACAAACCCATGGGAAGGAATTCGGAGGCAATCCAAGAAAGCGTATCGATGAGTTCGATCATCGTTCTATCATTCTTTCTTGTAACGAAGAATCCGACTAGGTCGTGTACACCGATGATCAGTGAAAAACCGGCGAAGGAGATTGGAAAAACTATTAGTATGGAATAAAACGCCGATATATCCGACGCAATCCGGCTAAGATTCGAATGTGCTCGTCTGAGATTGGCGATGTTCTGCGGTGAGTTTCGGTGCCAGAATAACTCTCGAGGCCCGATTATTCGACGGGACGAAGCCATGATAGGTGACACGCAACACTCACGAAGCGTTCGATTGAGAGCCTTGAACCGATTTTCGATTAATTTAATCGCGAAATAATATTGCATGAGAAAGCCGGAGCAGATGGTGCTAGGTCCAAGATATACGACGTAGTCCATTAGAACGGGGTCACTGGAAACATTATCCATCCACACGCCTGTCAGAACGATGACAGAGTGCGTGACCCATACGAGAAGAAAGTAATACCGACTGGATTCGGGCAGGTGACTCTCGCTGAAACCAAGTGTCGTACCATCGAAGCTCAATAACTGATTCAACAGTTTTACGATGGTTCTTTGTCGGAATCCCAGAGCAAACCAGATTACAAATATCGCGTTACAGCCAATTGCACAAGCAGCAATGTTGAGAATTCCGTCGATCTTTGATTGGCCACGATAGCCTTCTTTCAGTGCCATAGGCACTACCAGAATGACTACGCATATTTGCATCACGATCAGGCACGGGTTGTAAGCACAACCAAGGCGAGATGTCGTGAACACCATGCTCGGGACATTCTCCCAAGCATACAACTTTCGCTGCTTCGACTTTGCGGATTTCTGTAACGTATAAGGTGCCAAACCCATGATTTTGAACACAGTCCACATCACTTTCGCAGCGATGTAGTCACGATCTTCATCGATTGTGGTTGAAGTTCGACGCATGATGGAGTGTGGGCGAATATTGTTTCCCGATTGACTTGTCGAATCGAACTGAGAAACAATAGAATACGTGGACTAATAGCCAAATGCTAGAACTTTATTTTCAAACGTTATGGTTATGTTTACATTTTACTAGTGTCATGCATATAATTACATGTGTACCCAAGGCACGAGTCACATGTAAGTTTCTCGATATATCGATCGCGCTCCATGGTTTCGAAGAACGCAACACGATACTTTCCGAGAGATAACGGGTACGCACGAATATACCATATTCGCAGATACGTTTTTATCAATAACTGTCAAGCTCGGATGCGTGTACTGTTTACACAATCGTATACTTCAATCCAGTATTTCCAGCTTTGCTGTGGAACTAGCATTGAAGAAAAATCACTGTATACGCGATGACCATTGTGATTATCTTGTGGTTGATAAATCGTTTTGTTAGTTTTATAGCCATAATGATGAGGTAAAACGTTTATTTTATTGCAATGAATTGCTGACATGATCATGATCGTTATGATTGACTCCCCGAATGCACGAGAGTAAAATCCAGTGAAAAAAGACCGTATGCGGTGTATTCAACTTTTTCATGCAACAATGCCATCGAGAAGTCACTTAGCTAGAATCAAATGATTGTCAATCGTATTGTAATCTTAGAATAAAAATTGACTCGTTCATGTTCATACCTCGGCAGTGACGGCTCGGCTGTTGCTTGAATGTGTGAGCAGCCTTCTGCTGATGACGAATGTCTTTCTAGACTGGAAATTCGAAGAAAACATAAGTATTGTTAACCGCCTGTTGCCGTCTGGTGGGTCGACCCCGTCGTTGACTAGCAGTTAACACTTGTGGCGTGTAGCCCGAGTGTGAGGGGCTTATTTTGGGGATTGAAAACCCCCTTGATGTGATTGTTTCTAGTTGATTTGTCGGTACGCCGATCCGTTGATTTCGTCGTCCGGGGTGGGAGCGTCGGATGCAGTGTTCCAGGATGGGGGTGGGGGATTTTGGAAAGGGGAAGGTGAGTTGGCCGGTTGATGGCAACCGTAGCCGAAAGGTAAGAGGGGGGGGATGGCCGGTTGATGGCAACCGTAGCCGAAAGGTAAGAGGGGGGGGGTGGCCGGTTGAGGGCAACCGTAGCCGTAGGTGTAGTGTGGATGGGCTGGTTGATCGCAACCGCCGCCCGTGGAAGAGGGGAGGTGGGGAAGGGAACGCTGCTGGTTGACGAGAATGATGTGACTGATTTTTGGGCGGCGAAATTTGTCGCCTTTTATACTCTTCTCGGCTCTCACCGATATACAAAGTTTTACAGGTGTTGAATATTCGTCTACGGTACACTCTTTGTAATAATTTCGATTTTTCGAAATATAATATTATTTCGGATGCTAGCAATTGCGGATCATACGATGGGTCGGTGTATGTGTTGTGTGTAGGTGCGCCTACCCGGTGTTTACCTTTTCTGAGTGTGGCTGTACCGAGGACTTCGCTTGGTTGTGTGTGTGAGTCGGTGTGTATATGAGTGTTCGGACCGTGGTATATAGATTGATTCTATCGTGGTTGTCATTCACTTTATAGCCGTGGTTATCAATTTATTTTCTTAGCCTATTTATTTTATTTTTTTTTTTTATTTTATTCATTATTATTATTTCTTTTTATTTTCATTGTAAAATAATATTTTTATTTATTATTATTATTTTCTCTCAATGCGAGAATATCGCGATCGTTTGTACTCGTGCGTATAACAGTATAATCAAGGAAAAATATACCAACCGGAAATGAAGATTTAGCAATAATAACAAGCGCCTTTAAAGGGTAATCGAATGTTTTATCATGGTTTAAGGGCGTCTTGATAAGACCCCCTTAACGGTAAAAAATAACTATTTTCGTGTAGCGTTTTGTTCGTTCAATTGTCTCAAACTGGCCGTAATTAAAGGTCAACAATACGATAAAAAATAAGCTTGTTGTATGGTGAAACGGATAACTTTCTTTTCGATCCATCATTCATACGAACCTCCTTAACGACGTTGGTAACGCCTGCAGCTAACAAAGCCATGGGAAGGAATTCGAAGATAAGCCAACAAAGCGTTTCGATGAGTTCGTACAGCGATCCAGCCCCCATTGGCACGACGAAGTATCCGATTAGGTCGTACACGCCGTTGATGAGTGAAAAACAGGCAAAGGAGATTGGAAAAACGATCAGTATGGAATAAAACGCCGATATATCCGACGCAATCCGGCTGAGATTCGAATGTGCTCGTCTGAGATTGGCGATGTTCTGCGGTGAGTTTCGGTGCCAGAATAAATCTCGGGGCCCGATTATTCGACGGGACGAAGCCACAATAGGTGACACTAAACACTCACGAAGCGTTTGATTGAGAGCCTTGAATCGATTTTCGATTAATTTAATCGCGGAATAATATTGCATGAGAAGACCGGAGCAGATGATACAGGGTCCAAGATATATGACGTAGATTATCAGAAGGGGGCTCTCGAACATATGTGCCATCCACATTCCTGTCACTAGGATAACAGCGTGCGTGGCCCATAGGATAAGAAAGTGATACCAACTGGATTCGGGCAGGTGACTCTTACTGAAACCAAGTGTCGTACCATCGAAGCTCAATAACTGATTCAACAGTCTTACGATGGTTCTTTGTCGGAATCCCAGAGCAAACCAGATCACAAATGCCGCGGTATAGCCAATGGCACAAGCAGCAGTGTTGAGAATTCCGTCGATCTTTGTTTGGCTACTGTGTCCTTCGTCAAGCAACATAGGCACTACCAGAATGACTACGCACACTTGCATCACGATCAGGCAGAGGTTGTAAGCACAACCGAGGCGAGATGTCGTGAACACCATGCTCGGAACATTCTCCCAAGCGTACGACTTTCGCTGCTTCGACTTTGCGGATTGCTGTAACGTATAAGGTGCCAAACCCAGGACTTTGAACACAGTCCACGTCACTTTCGCAGCGATGTAGTCACGATCTGCATCGATTGTGGTTGAAGTTCGATGCATGATGGAGTTTGTGCGAATATTGTTTCCCGATTGACTTGTCGAATCGAACTGAGAACCAATAGAATACGTGGACTGATGGCCCAACGCCAGAACTTTATGTTTAAACGTTATAGTTATGTTCAAACTCGACTGGTGTCATGCATATAATTACATGTGTACTCAAGGCACGAGTTACATGGTTTCGAAGAACGCAGCATGATACTTTCCGAGAAATAACGTGTTCGCACGAATATGGAATAACGTCGATAAGTCCTGTTTGACCCACATTATTTCATAGCGCAAAATCATGAGTTTAGAATGGAGTATTATCCTGCGCACTCTATTGGTGCTTCGAATCGATATCTCGGGAATCATTCACGAGCGCATCGAAAACTTCGTCTCCGGATTGCTGTTTTATCTAAATTATCGGTTTGTACATGTGATCGAACTTCGTGAAGTAACAAAGAATTTCGTAACGACACCGTGGTTGACGTTGAAGATTTTATTGTCTGTCTGCATTGTCTGATTGCTTCAGTCAGCAATCTGTCTGAATTCAGACAGACTGCTGTTTCGCGGCCAATTGAAATTGAAGGACGATGATTAGGTACGAAACGATGGTCGCAAATATCTGGAAAGTACGTAAACGTTAGTACAGCTACTGGCTATAACACCTTGAATCTTCTACGCATCGAAATTATATTTATGTCGATGGTAAGACATCGACCAGACTCACCGAGTGCAATAGGGTACAGTCCAGGGAGAAGAATCCGTAGGCTGTGAATTCGACGTCCTGCCCAAGAAGGTCCAGAGAAAGCAGTCGGAGCTGAAATGATTACAAGAAAAAATTGTCGAATGCCAATGATCAATCATAATGAGAATCGAACATGAATGGTATTTGTGTAACCTCGGACTTGTCGTCTTGACCGGTGGACGCTCGTGCGATTAGCTTGTGAACTACGTCGGGGCTCCTCCTCATCTGCGAATTAACAAAAGTGATAATAATGAAAATAATTCTCGTTACACAGAGAAGCTTGAATATGTATATCCATACCTCCCAGTTAAGCCGACTGATGCTCACAGCAAGCATGACGATCGGTAGCATGTCAACGGCTAGCCATGACAGGCACCATATAACATCACATGGTTCCATCATGTGTTCTTCGCCCAAAACAATAGGCATAACCAAATAATAAGTATCGTAGATAGCACTGAAGGAGCTGTAAGCGATCGTCAGTAAGGTCGGTAGCGAATAAAATTCGGACACGTCACAGACGATTTCGTATAGTGCGGTGTAAGTTTGTCTGATCGTCACAATTTTAGGACTGTACGCCGGGTTTATCGAAGTTTCGGCAGAAATCAACGATGGAGTAGGTTGAATACCGAGATAACTTGAGCTGTCGATAAGCGAACGATTCAGATTTCTGTATCGACGCTTTATGAGTTTGACCATGATAACGTACTGCAGCACGAACCAGGCCATAGTTAACGTGGGTAAGATTCTGTGTGATAGGACGGAAAAATTACCGTAGCACTGTAAGTTGTTCACAATTGCTACAGCGAACACGATAACACTGGTTCCAATGAGTAGAATGAAAAACCATCTGCCCGATTCGTATTTGCGACCATGGGCCAACCGGAAGATGATACCATCGATATTCGTAAGACGATTGAACAACTTTACCGCCTTGTCCTGCTTGACGCACAACATAAGTCGTATCCCTATGATAATGAGGTTGCCGGCAATCGCCTGGACGACTTCGGTCATTACCGTCACATTCGATTTTCCGGAATACTCGATAGTGTACAATGTAGGAAACAATACAATCCATATTCCGCCGATGATAACGGTGAGAACGATGTGATAAACACAACCAATCTTGGAATAGCCTAACTGTGGCTTTGTCAATGTCTTGGAAACGTCATTGCTTGTGGTTTTTAGCGCATGCGATTTTTTTTCGATGACCCATGGGGCGAGAGCCATGAGCTTGAACATGATCAACATCATTCTCATACATAATAATTCGGTATCCGTTTCAGGACCTGCGGTTTGTATTCCTTCGGACGCCTTTTGTCGCTTATTATTCGGTTGATTCATTTTTCTTGAGCTCGACAGGGCGACGCACAGATCATGGATACCGATCGTTGATGCAGACGCACGAATGTTCGTGGTTACATGATTTCATTGACACTGGGTTTTACTTGCACTCAGCTGCTCAAGACGTCCGATAGGCGGACTCTGATAACCCTTTCGTGGGTGAAATTGAATTACCTAGCATTTTTATTCATTCATTAAAACATAATGTAATAAAACTATAACTAGCTAGTCGACATCGCGTCAGGTCACGATGATACCAAAGATCACAATGAATGCACTGGAAAAAGGGTCGCGTATTTCAATTGCCGGTCAGGCGTTTAGTCGTCGCCCTTATTGCGATAACTGAAATCGTGCATCGTGTCACCGAAGTGCTCGTACACCCCAAGTCGACGTGTAAAATAACGCGAAGGACATCGCAAATTGCTTCAATTACTTGTAGACGAACATAAAATTGCATTTCGAACGAAAAACTCTCGAGGGTCGATCGTGACAACGTTGTTATGGTAACGTCGATAGGTAACACGCAACAAATGAAAAGAAATAAAGAGAAAAAAATTAGTGATGTCGTAGGATTCAAAAGATGCTATCAAAAAATCATCGACCGGATCGGAGGACGGAAGGGTTTCAATCTGGTGATCCGGGGCGTCTCGCCCGATATACAGGGTGTTCCGATAACTATTAGGACCTCAGATATCTTCGAAACTACTAGGTTCACAGAACTATTTGCTGGATCAAAGTTGCACAGCACGAAGGGGGCCATCCAATGATACCAAAGTGCCTACTCCCACCCCCACCCCCAGCCCAGGGGGTGGGGCAACTTTAAAATCTTAAATGGGAACCCCTATTTTTTATTGCAGATTCTGATTCCCCATAAAAAAATACGTAACTTTTATTTGAAATTTTTTTTTCGATTCGTGATAGATGGCGCTGTAATCGCGGGTGTTCCGATAACTATTAGGACCTCAGATATCTTCGAAACTACTAGGTTCACAGAACTATTTGCTGAATCAAAGTTGCACAGCACGAAGGGGGCCATCCAATGATACCAAAGTGCCTACTCCCACCCCCACCCCCAGCCCAGGGGGTGGGGCAACTTTAAAATCTTAAATGGGAACCCCTATTTTTTATTGCTTATTCGGATTCCCCATAAAAAAATACGTAACTTTTATTTGAAATTTTTTTTTAGATTCGTGATAGATGGCGCTGTAATCGCAAAAAATACCCGAAAGTACAGAAAGGCGATAATACTTACAGTTTAGGTGGTAAATCAAATCTTGATTAATCAAAGTAAATCAAAATCAGTAAATCAAAATTTGATTTATCACCGAAACTGTAAGTATTATCGCCTTTCTGTACTTTCGGGGATTTTTTGCGATTACAGCGCCATCTATCACGAATCGAAAAAAAAATTTCAAATAAAAGTTACGTATTTTTTTATGGGGAATCAGAATCTGCAATAAAAAATAGGGGTTCCCATTTAAGATTTTAAAGTTGCCCCACCCCCTGGGCTGGGGGTGGGGGTGGGAGTAGGCACTTTGGTATCATTGGATGGCCCCCTTCGTGCTGTGCAATTTTGATTCAGCGAATAGTTCTGTGAACCTAGTAGTTTCGAAGATATCTGAGGTCCTAATAGTTATCGGAACACCCGCGATTACAGCGCCATCTATCACGAATCGAAAAAAAAATTTCAAATAAAAGTTACGTATTTTTTTATGGGGAATCCGAATCTGCAATAAAAAATAGGGGTTTCCATTTAAGATTTTAAAGTTGCCCCACGCCCTGGGCTGGGGGTGGGCGTGGGAGTAGGCACTTTGGTATCATTGGATGGCCCCCTTCGTGCTATGCAACTTTGATTCAGCAAATAGTTCTGTGAACCTAGTAGTTTCGAAGATATCTGAGGTCCTAATAGTTATCGGAACACCCTGTATATTTTCTCATGATAAGATAGTAGATCGTATAATATCATATCGTATATATATATTATAAAGTTTAACATGATGGTAAGTGTCATATCATATGCCACCTTATTTTGTAGCAAAAAAACTTGGCGTTGAATGTGGACAAGCAACGTTGTTCATAGAATTATCGACATTAGACTTTCCAAGAGTATGATACGCGCAACTGAATCGTTTTCGGTCAGAATTCAGACGGATTGCTGTTTTCCGGCCGATTGAAGTTGGAGGATGATTATGAGGTACGAAACGGTTGTGGCGAATATCTGGAAAGTACGTTGGCGTCAAATTAGTACAGCGACTGGCTGTAACACGTTGAGTCTTCGATGTATCGAAATGATATTCATGTCGATGGTAAGACATCGACCAGACTCACCGAGTGCAATAGGGTACAGTCCAGGGAGAAGAATCCGTAGGCTGTGAATTCGACGTTCTGCGCAAGAAGCTCCAGAGAAAGCAGTCGGAGCTGAAATGATTACAAGAAAAAATTGTCAAGTGCCAATGATCAATCATAATGAGAACGGAACATGAATGGTATTTGCGCAACCTCGGACTTGTCGTCTTGATCGGTGGATGCTCGCGCCATTACTTTATGAACTACGCCGGCGCTTCTCCTCATCTGCGAATTAACAAAAGTAATAATAATAAAAATAATTCTCGTTGCACAGAGAAGCTTGAATATGTATGACCATACCTCCCAGTTAAGCCGATTGATGCTTACAGAAAGCATGACAATCGGTAGCATGTCGACGGCTAGCCATGACACCGTCCACATAATATCACACGCTGGAATCCTCCATTCTTTGTACAAGACGATGGGTATCATCAGATAATAAGTATCGTAGATAGCAGCGTAGCAGCTGTAAGCGATCGTCAGTAAGGCCGGTAGCGAATAAAACTCGGACACGTCACAGACGATTTCGTACAGTGCGGTGTAAGTTTGTCTGAACGTCACAATTTTAGAACTGTACGCAGGGTTTATCGAAGTTTCGGCAGAAATCAACGATGGAGTCGGTTGGATACCGAGATAACTCGAGCTATCGAGGAGCGAACGATTTAAATTTCGATATCGATGCTCCATGAGTTTGACCATCATAACGTATTGCAGTACGAACCAGACCATGGTCGCAGTGGGCAAGACTCTGTGTGACAGGACGGGACAATTGCCGTAGCAGTGTAAGTTGTTCACAATTGCTACAGCGAAGACGAAAACACTGGTTCCAATGAGTAGAACAAAAAACCGTCTCCCAGATTCCGGATTGCGACCGTCGGCCAAACGGAATATCGTACCTTCGATATTCGTAAGACGATTGAACAACTTCACCGCATCGTCTTGTTTGACGCACAACATAAGTCTTATTCCTATGATAATAATGTTGCCGGCAATCGCATGGACGACTTCTATCTTCACCGTCACATCCGACTTAAAGGGATAATCGACAGTGTACAATGTCGGAAACAACACAATCCATAATCCGCTGCTGATAACGATGAAAACGATGTGATAAACACAACCAATTTTAGAACAGGCTAACTGTGGCTTTGTCAATGTCTTGGGAACGTCATTGCTTGTGGTTTTCAGCGCATGCGATTTTTTTTCGATGACCCATGGGGCGAGAGCCATCAGCTTGAACATGATCAACATCATTCTCATGCATAAAAATTCAGTATCCGTTTCAGGACCTGCGGTTTGTGTTCCTTCGGACAAATTTCGTCGTTTATTTTTCGGTTGATTCATCTTTCTTGAGCTCGACAGGGCGACGCACAGATCATGGATACCGATCATTGATGCAGATGCACGAATGTTCGTGGCACATGATTTTATTGTCACTGGTTTTACTTACACTCAGATGCTGAAGACATCCGATAGGCGGACTCTGATAACCCTTTCGTGGGTGAAATTGAATTACCTAGCATTTTTATTTATTCATTAAAACTGAATGTAATAAACCTATCACTAGCCAGTCCACATCGCGTCACGTCACGATGATACCAAAGATTACAATAAATGCATTAAAAAAAGGGTCGCGTAGTTCAATTGCCGGTTAGGCGTATAGTCGTCGCCCTTATTGCGATAACTGAAATCATGCATCGTGTCACCGAAGTACTCGTACACCCCAAATCGACGTGTAAAACAACGCGAAGGTCATCGCAAATTGCTGCAATTACTTGTAGACGGACATAAAATTGCATTTCGAACGAGAAACGTTCGAGGGTCGATCGTGACAACATTGTCATGGTAACGTCGATGGGTCACACGCAACAAATGAAATATACCACTGGTTCTCTACGGAAAGTTGGAGACTGTGTTTAGTCGGCAAATAAGCGGTACTAATTATGTGACATTCTGCGTGACCTAACGAAACTAAACCGACACACTACGCACCGGATGTAAAAAAATATATATAATAATAATGTACATAATACATTAATATTTTTACCTTGATTTTTTAATAACATTCGTCAGATGAATTTCCGGCCATTGATCCTTATTCTAAATTATCATCTATACAGAACTACAACTATATGCCATTCGCACGTGTCGAACAAAACAATTTCAAATTGTTCTTTCGTTCTCCTCA
This sequence comes from Diplazon laetatorius, assembly GCA_963662125.1. Lineage (NCBI taxonomy): Eukaryota > Metazoa > Arthropoda > Insecta > Hymenoptera > Ichneumonidae > Diplazon > Diplazon laetatorius. The sequence continues at coordinate 5,150,917 of OY759164.1, forward strand.
GAGAAGTTCGTCTAGACGATATAAATATTTAATGATTGATTGAAATTGATTATCGCTTTCGATAGACACAGCACAGCCGACAGTGTCCAATTAAATTATTCATGTCGTCGAAGCAAAGTTATCGAAGCGAGAGAGACCGTGCTTCTCATTACGATTTAGAAGTCTTCCGTTACTCTCACAGTTGTAATTGGATAAGAACCACGATATACGTCATGACCACCATGATTATCTGATAAGACATAAGTCAATTAGTTGATTGTTATTCGCAATAAGAGGGTACTTGTTTTCATTAAAATTAATCACGGACGTAATAACGATTAATGCCATCGACTTACCGATCGTACTAGGGTCAAATCCAACGAAAAAAGACCGCACGCAGTGAAGCTAACGTCTTGACGTAGCAACTCGAGCAAGAATCGCTGGAGCTAAAATTTTGAAACAACAAAATTTTGTGTAATCCTGAGAGAAAAATTGACCGACTTATTTGACATAAGTCAATACCTCGATGTTGATATCGTGATTGATGTCGAAATGAGTGAGAAGCTCCTTGACGACATCACGCGTTTTTTTCATCTGTAAAAAAAGGTATACGAAGTAGGATCAAAATTTGGGAAACAGGTAGGATTGAAATTTGGTGAGAAATTCGGGCTCGGTAACAAAAAAATTGCAAGGTGGGTCCTTGCGCGGTATTACAATGCGCACAATGCGCGGTATTACAATGCGCGAGATATTTTTTTCTGAATTATCGCGTAATCGCAGTCTGTTACAATAAAACATTATACAAATTTTCTATAATTTTGCATGTATTTTATGAAAATTCTCAAATTTTTAATAAATCGACATTTTAACCAAGATCATTTTTCCGAAACAACAATTTTTCATGATGGGTCGAATGTTTTTTTTTAAATTCAATCGATCGTACGCACCTCATTGACAACATTGGTAACGCTGGCACCCAAAAACACTATCGGTGCGAACCTCTGACTTATCCAGAAAAACGAGCTGACCAGCCAAATAGCCTTGTAATCAGGCAGAAATCCGATAAACGGTAGAAGACTATGGTACACGGACCCGGTCAGTGATGCACACAGGAACGCAATGGACAAAAGAGTCGGTATGGAATAAACGGCCGATAACTCCGACGCAATTTGGTTAAGATTCGAGCGTGCTTGTCTCAGAGTCGTGATAATGTTTATCGTATTTCGATTCGAACGATATGCTCGGGTAACGACGATTCGATGAGGGGAATCAACTGAGGATACAACGCGACAATCGAGAAGCGTTTGATTGAGAGCACCAAACCGATATTCCATCATCCTCACGGTGAAGGTGTACTGATTCAACAACCATGCGCTGATGATGAGCGGTGGCGCCTTCACGACATAGTTCAGAGCTGGAGTTTGGAAGGCCCATTTGGAGGTGGATAACAATCCTACGGTCATGATGATGTTTAAAGCGCACAACCGTGCAAAGAAAGACCAACGGGATTGTGGCCGGTGAATTCTGTCGAGTCTGAGTGTCGTCTCATCGATGCTCGATAACTCGTTCAAAAGTCTGACGGTGTCAGTCTGTCGGAATCCGAGTATCAGCCAGATGGAAAACATCGTAGCCAAACCCAATACACCTACGGCCCTGTTGATCCCCTCGCCGATTGCCGATTTTTTCCTGTGGATTTCGTCAAGTGCGTCCGGCACGGCCAGGATGAGCACGCACAGCTGCACCACTACAAGGAACACGTTGTAAGCACAACCTAATCTGGACGTCGCGAATACCATGTTCGGAACGTTCACCAAAGATTTTCGTACCGCAAAAGGTGCCAAACCCATCACTTTGAACACCGTCCATGTTAATTTCGTAGCGACGTCATCACGATCCGCATGGCCGCTCGGGATTGAAGTTCGAAGCATGACGGAGTTCAGGCGACCATTGTTCTCGGAATAACGCGTGGAGTTGTACTGAGAATGAAATGGAATACGTGGACTGACAGCCTGATACCCGGAACTTGGTGTTCAAACGTGATGGCTGGGTCTCAATAGTACTGACGACATGCACACAATTACAAGTGCACTCGCAACACGAATGATATGCACTTACATCGATATATCGACCGCACTTCCGGGTTTCCAAGAACATGACGTGATACTTTTCGAGGAATAACGTGTTTCATAGTATACTAGGTATTTTCGTTCTGGCGGGCGTTTTGAAATAAAAGTAATTTTCACAATTAATTCGAATCAATATTTATTTGGTGGAAAAGTACCAAATATGGTAGGATACTGAGGTCCGTCGATAGACAATGAACTTATAAACAAAAACATAAATTAAGTATAATAACTAAGACATGTCGATGCGTGTAAGGAAATTTACTGATTTTCCTACATCAAATAATATAGAAATAATGTGCATAATACATTAATATTCTTACCTTGATTTTTTAATAACATTCGTCACATGAATTTCCGGCCATTGATCCTTATTCTAAATTATCATCTATACAGAACTACAGATATACGCCATTCGCACGTGTCGAAAAATACAATTTAAAATTGTTCTTTCGTTCTCCTAAGCGAGAGATAAACCGTGCTTATCACAAGTTTCTCATTACGATCTTAGGAGTCTTCCGATACTTTCACAGTTGTAATTGGACAAGAACCACGAGATACGCCACGATCATCATGATTATCTAGTGAATTGTGAACCAATTAGTCAATTATTATTCGCAATAAGAGGTCGGTTGCTTTGATTAAAATTAATCACGGACGTAATGACGATTAATTTCCTCGACTTACCGATCGTACTAGGGTCAAATCCAACGAAAAAAGACCGCACGCAGTGAAGCGAAAGTCTTGACGTAGCAACTCGAGCAAGAATCGCTGGAGCTAATATTTGAAACAACAAAATTTCGTGTAATCCTGAGAGAAAAATCGACCGAATTATTTGACATAAGTCAATACCTCGATGTTGATATCGTGATTGATGTCGAAATGGGTAAGGAGCTCCTTGACGACATCACACGTTTTTTCCATCTGCAAAAAACGTATACGAAGTAGGATACAAATTTGGAAAGAATTTTGGGCTCGGTAAAAAAAAATCGCAAGGTGGGTCCGGTCTTACAATGCGCACAAAGTTTTTCATTAAGACATCGACGATTGTTTTTGACTGTGTGACAATAGGACCTGCTTGCGAAAATCGAAAAAAAAACAAGAAAGCAAACGCTTTACGAAGTTGTGGCGAATTCCTCAAAAATTACAGATAGTTTTCCTGAATTATCGCGTAATCGCAGTCTGTTACAATAAAATATTATACAAATTTTCTATAATTTTGAATGTATTTTATGGAAATTCGCAATTTTCCAAGTGAATCGACAATTTAACCAAGAAAATTTCATCAAAACAAAAATCTTTTATGATGAGTCGATTTTTATTTTAATTCAATCGATCGAACGCACCTCATTGATAACGTTGGTAACACCGGCGCTCAAAAACGCTATTGGTGCGAATCTCTGACTTATCCAGAAAAACGAGCAGACCAGCCAAATAGCCTTGTAATCAGACTTAGCTCCGACAAAAGGTAGGAGACAATAATACACGGCCCCGACCAGTGATGCATAAAGGAACGCAATGGACAAAAGAATCGGTATGGAATAAACGGTCGATAACTCCGACCCAATTTGGCTGAGACTCAAGCGTGCTTGTCTCAGAGTTGAGATAATGTTTATCGTATTTCGAGTCCAACGATATGCTCGGGTAACGACGATTCGATGAGAACAATCAAATGAGGATGAAACGCGACAATCGAGAAGCGTTTGATTAAGGGCACCAAACCGATTTTGTATCGTCTCCATAGTGAAGGTGTACTGATTCATCAACCATGAGCAGATTATAAGCGGTGGTGCCTTCACGGCATAATGCAAAGCTGGAGTTTGGTACGCCGATTTGGCGGTGGATAACATTCCCACGGTCATGATGATGTTTAAAGCGCACAACCATGCAAAGGAAGACCAACTGGATCGTGGCCGGTAAATTCTGTCGAGACTGAGTGTCGTGTCATCGATGCTCGATAACTCGTTCAAAAGTCTGACAGTGTCAGTCTGTCGGAATCCGAGTATCAGCCAGATGGAAAACATCGCAGCCAAGCCCAATACACCTACGATGATGTTGATCACCCCGCCGATTGCCGATTTGCCCCTGTGGATTTCGTCGAGTGCGTCCGGCACGGCCAGGATGAGTACGCACAGCTGCACCACTACAAGGAACACGTTGTAAGCACAACCTAATCTGGACGTCGCGAATACCATGCTCGGAACGTTCACCAAAGATTTTCGTACCGCGAAAGGTGCCAAACCTATCACTTTGAACACTGTCCATGTTAATTTCGTAGCGACGTCATCACGATCCGCATGGCCGCTCGCGATTGAAGTTCGAAGCATGACGGAGTTCAGGCGACCATCGTTCTCGGAATAACGCGTGGAGTTGTACTGAGAATGAAATGGGATACGTGGACTGACAGCCTGATACCCGGAACTTGGTGTTCAAACGTGATGGCTGAGTTTAAATAGTACTGACGACATGCACACAATTACATGTGCACCGCAACACGAATGATATGCACTTACATCGATATATCGACCGCACTTCGGGGTTTCCAAGAACATGACGTGATACTTTTAGAGGAATAACGTGTTTCACAATATATTAGATGTATTCGTTCTCGCGGTTTCTTTGATATAAAAATATCAAAGAAATAGGTCTAGAGAATTTTTGAATTCCTTGATTACCTGTGTACCCTACACGATTATCTGTGTTTTTGTATCGATTTCGAACATGTTTTTTTCTTACAGTTGACACAATGTTATTAATACCATCATCTTCTTTATTGAAAAACCATAAAAATGCACTACTTCAAAGTTGTCCTACAATAAAATAGAAACATTCGTTCAGGGTTCAACATGTGTCCGTCGATAATTTGATTACATCAAAGCAGAGCTTGGATACCTCGGGTAATATATTTACAGCGTCAAAAAATACGCAGGGACGTCATTCTGCGAATGGATTATTTACTAGAAGTACGGATGTATCATGATCCACCATTTTTATCTGTCGATGAGTCTGTTTTTTTCGAATCCACAAATACGTAGTTATCGATAACCGTTGAACTTGGATGCGTGGGAAATTCGTTCAATCGTATGCTCCGATCCAGATTGATGAGCTTTCGTGAAATTTAACTGCTAGCACTGAAGGAGAATGACGAGATACACGATGATCACCCCGATTATCTGGCAAGGAATAAACCATTTTGTGAGTTAATAATCGTGATAAAACAGTGAGACGTTTTTATTTCAAAGAATTGCTCATATAATCATGATTAATGTGATCGACTTACCGAATGCACCAGAGTCAAATCCAGTGAGAATAGACCACATGCGGTGAATTGAACTTTCCGATGTAGCAATGCCAGCGAGAAGTCATTGAGCTGAAATTCAAATAACGTGAATTGTCTGGAATCTTTGAATGATAATCGACTAGGAAATGTTAATACCTCGGTAATGAAATTTCGGCTGTTTCTCGAATGACTCAGAAGCCTTCTGACGAGGAGAGATGTTTTTTTCGACTGGAAAAGTGAAAAAATAATCTAATTAGAATCACGAAAAATTATACAAGCCTTAGCAGCGACCCTAGACGGCTGCCACACGTGAGTCCGGCTTCGCCACTCAAGTTCTGTCTCAGACAAACCTCTTTGACGGCGTCAGTAACGCCTGCGGCAAAAAATGCTATCGGAAGAAATTTCGCAGTTAGCCACAATAGCGAATGGCTGGTGGCCGATAATCCCGAATGATGCTTCGTTGGTTCGACGAAGGGTACCAGCAGAAAGTATGTACCGCTGATAACTGAATAACAAGTGGAAGCGATAGGAAGAAGGATCGGTACGGAATAAAATGCCGATATGTCCGACGCGATCTGGCTAAGATTGGAATATGCTCTTCTGAGAGACGCGATGTTCTGCGTCGAGTTTTGATTCCAGAATAATTCTCGCGGGCCAAGATTTCGATGCGACGAAGCTACGGGAGGCGACCGGCAACACTCGCGGAGCGTTCGATTCAGAGCTTTGAAACGATTGTCGATTAGCTTAACAACAAAATAATATTGCAGAAGAAAGGAGAAACAGACGCTGGTAGGTCCGAGGTATATGACGTAGCTCAATAGCAGAAATCCGTATGCCACGTGAGACAGGTACATGCACACTAAAACTATCATGAAGTTCATGGCCCATACGAGAAGACAATGGAGGTTGGAATCGGGCAGGTGACTTTCGCTGAGACCGAGTGTCGTGCCATCGAAGCTCAACAACCGATTCAACAGTCTTACGATGGTTCTTCTGCGTAATCCCACAGTAAACCAGATCAGAAATATCGCAGTATGCCCGATAACACAAGCGGCGATATGGAGCATCGTGATGGCTATTGTGTCATGATTAAAGCTGAATTCGAGTGACTTTGGCACTGCCAGGAGTACGCACACTTGTATTGCGATCAGGCAGAGGTTGTAGGCACAAGCGAGGCGAGATGTCGTGAATACCATGCTCGGGATGTTCTCCCAAGCATACGTCTTTCGCTGCTTCGACTTTGCAGATTTTTGTACGGTGAAAGGTGCCAAACCCATCGCTTTGAACGCAGTCCACATGACTTTAGCAGCGATGTAGTCACGATCTACATCGATTGTGGTTGAAGTTCGATGCATGATGGAGTTTGTGCGAATATTGTGTCCCGAACGACTTGTCGAATCGAACTGAGAACGAATAGAATACGTGGACTTATACCTGGAATACTAGACCCTCATGTTTAAGCGTTGTAGTTGTGTTTAAATTCTACTGGTGTCATGCACGTAATTACATGTGTACCCACGGCACGAGTTACATGTACGTTTATCGATATATCGATTTTACTTGATGGTTTTGCAGATTAAAACGCGATAATCGCTAAGGGCAAGTGTATTCAAAACAATTGGTATTAATTTATGCGATACATTATTTTTCGAAAGTTTGTTTCTTTCAATTCATGTCAAATTTTCATTCGTTTCCTGAAGGTCGTCATATCATCCGAATCACGGAATAAAAGCAGCCCAATGATTTCCTTCAAAATTCAAACCGATTTATCCTTTCCGGCCATTTGAAGTTGGAAGATGATGATCAGGTATGAAAACACCGTGGCGAATATCTGGAAAGAGCGATGACGTTGAACTTCTAGAACAGCTGGCTATAAGACGGTTTCTCTCCAGAACACCGAAACGATATTCATGTCTGTAGAAATACACAACTTACCGAGTGCAAGAGGCTGCAGTCCAGGGAGAAGAATCCGTAGGCGGTGAATTCGGGGTTCTGCCCAAGCAGCTCGAGAGAGAGCTGTCGGAGCTAAAATGATTACACGAAAAAATTTTCAAATGCCAATGGTCAATCACAATAAAAATCGAACATGAATGGTATTTGTGCAACCTCGGACTTGTCGTCTTGACCGATGGATGCTTGTGCGATTAGCTTGTGAACTACGTCGGCGCTTCTCTTCATCTGCGAATTAACAAAAGTGATAATAATAAAAATAATTCTCGTTACACAGAGAAGCTTGAATATGTATATCCATACCTCCCAGTTAAGCCGATTGATGCCTGCAGCAAGCGTGAGAATCGGTAGTATGTCCATGACTAGCCACGAGACTGACCATATAAGTTGAGGCGGTGCAATCGTCGATTCTCCGTCCAAGATAATGGGTATCATCAAATAGTAAGCATCGTAGATAGCACTGTAGCAGTTGAAAGCGATTATCAGTAAGATCGTCATCGAATAGAACTCCGACACGTCACAGACAACTTCGGACAGGGCGGTGTAAGTTTGTCGGAAAGTCACAATTCTGGGAATGTACGGAGGACGCATCGAAGTATCGTCAAGAATCAACGACGAAGTCGGTTGGTAATCGAGGTAAATCGAACTATCGAGGAGCGAACGATTCAGACTTCGGAAATGATGCTCCATGAGTTTGACCATGATGGCGTACTGCAGCACGAACCAGACCATAGTCATCTCGGGAACGAATCTCTGGGATAGGAGGTACCATCCGTCGTAGCACCATATCATGTTCACAACTGATACAGCGAACACGATAGCACTGATGCCAACGAGTAGAACGAAAAACAGTTTCCCAACTTCCTGATGGCGACCGTGCGCCAACCGGACGATAGTACCATTGATATTCGTGAGGCGATTCAATAACTTTACCGCCCCGTCTTGCTTGACGCATAGCATAAGTCGTATCCATATGATAATGAGGTTGCCGGCCACAGCCTGGACGACTTCGATCATCACCGTCACATTCGATTTGTAGGGATAATCGACTTCGTGCAAATCGGAAAAGCTCACAATGCATACTCCGCCGAGAATAACGATTAGAACGATGTGATAAACACAACCGATCCTGGAATATTCCAATCGCGGCTTGAGCAATGTCTGAGGAACGTCATTGTTCGATCCTTTTCCTGCAGAAGATTTTCGTTCGATGACCCACGGGGCAAGACCCAACAGCTTGAAGTACGTCAGTACGATCTTCATCCGAAAGTAATCGTTTTCCATTTCGGAATCGGTGGGTTGCCTTCCTTCGGACGACTGCTGGCGCTTGTTGTCGTATCGATTCATTTTTGACAAGCTCAATGGACTCAAACAATGGTTGATAATTGAGATGAAAGCAGTGTTCCAGGAGTCAAAGCGAATTACGATAACACGGTCAAAGCTGGGGTCGAATGCCGTCGCTTTTTTTCCATTCGTCGAAACAAAATTGAATGTAACTGCTGCTACCCGGCTGACATCGCGTCACGTCACGTTGATATCAAAGATAAAAATAAAAGCACTGACAAAATGCGATGATGTCGGCGTGTAGATCAATAAACCGCTGAGCGTGTAGTCGTCAGCCCAACTGCGCTGACAACTGAAATCGTGTGACGTGTCACCGGAGTACTCGTCCTTACGGGGCGATGGAAAGTATGACGTGGGGTGTTTCGCAAATTGCCTCAATTACTCGGAGACAAACATAAAATTGTGTTCTGAATGGTAAATGTGCGGGGATCACGCAAACGAAATAAATATGCAACTAGGGTGTCAAGGATAAGTATGATAATTTGTCGAATCGATGAAAATTCGATCAGACCCTATCAAGGTAGGCAAGGGACGTCACGTGCTTGCATATTCAATCACAGCAGATAAAAGACAATCAAGGTTAAATAATTTATTATATAGTACATATGTATCATCATCAGTTAAATTAATCAGTTAGGCTCGGGCGTGTAGAAATTGTAATCAATAGTATTCACCCATCAAGATTTGCGAGCCTTGCCGAAGTCTTACGGTTCGCATTGGAGAAGAACGACGAGATACGTGACGACCACGGTGATGATCTGATGAGTGATAAACCCGTTTCTTAAGTTAATAGTCGTGATAAACGTGTGGAACGTTTTTGTTGCGGGGAATTGCTGACGCGATCATAATCGATCCGATCGACTTACCGAATGCACCAGAGTCAGATCCAGTGAAAAAAGACCGCATGTGGTGAATCGAACTTCCCGATGGAGCAATGACAGCAAGAAGTCATCCAGCTGGAATTCAAAATACGTGGAATTGTTTGGAATCTTGAAATGATAATTTAAATCGCGCATGTTAATACCTCGGTAATGACATCTTGGCTGTTGTCTGAACGACTCAGAAGCCTTCTTACAATGGCGAACGTCTTTTTCGACTGGAAAGTGAAAAACACGCGAATCACGGAAAAATCCACGAATAATCGATAAACTTTCTTTCGATGAAATATATTTTGAATATCTACAAGACTCAACGATCGTGAATCATAACGCCTATCGAATATTATATCCAATCGTGAAACGATAATTGAGGTAGTACCCTCGATAAGAGAGTTCCTTGTCAGATTTCCATAAAACTTGGCATACTTACAGGTAATGATAAGAAAAAGCTTCAGTTAAATTTTTATGGCTTTCCGGAGCACGAGAAAAAAGTATATCAACACTTTTATTTGCACACGTATAACATGGAGCCTTATGGAAAATCACGCTCAATTTGATATAATACAAAACATCCTTGTCAGATTTTAATGAAAACACTTAAGCTGCAAGTTGAATAATCGGAGAACATTTTGGGCACTTGAAGGTAGAGATCAGGAGACTGTGATGATAATAATAAGCAAATAAACATCGAGAAAATACACTTTATATCAGGAGTTGGTTGTGATCCAGTAGACATGGCAACGTTGCGCGTTTTTTTCCCATCTTCTCTCTTCTCTCTCTCTAATCGACATCATACCACGCAATGTTGCCACATTAAAGTACTACGTATCCCAATCAGGAGATGGTATATCTGAGGCTTGCTTCGACTTTTACAGTTTGTGGGATACTACCTTAATACAAATTTTATCAGACACGTGAACATCGATATCATTGTATGGTAAACATTTTTTTCCCAATCCATCATTAATACCAACCTCCTTGACGACGTTTCTCACGGCAACCGCTAAAAAACAGAAGGGCAAGAATTCTGAGACGACCCAAATCAGTGTAGCGACGTACGTGATGGCCGGCTGGTCCGATTGAACGACGAAGGGTTTGATCAGGTAGTACGTACCGTCGATGAGTGAAAAACACGGAAACGCGATGGAGAAAAGAACGGGCACGGAATAAAATGCCGATACGTCCGATGCGATTTGGCTCAGATTGGAATGTGCTCGTCTCAGAATCGCGATATTTTGCGTCAAGTTACGGTTTTCGAAAGATCGTTCCTCGAGAGGGCCGAGAATTCGAAGGGCCAAAGGTACACGAGGTGATGACGTGTGAACATCCAGAAGCCGTCGATTGAGAGCCTTGAACCGGATGTCGATCAATTCCACAGCGAAATAATATTGCAAGAGGAAGAAGGAGCAGATGATGGAAGGTCCGTCGTACACGACGTAGTTCAACGCAAGATCACCGGAGGCCACACGATCGACATAGATATTTACTGCCAGTATGAAGACGTACGTGATCCATACGCAAAGAAATTTGCATCCGGACGTTTGGGACAGTTGACTTTTGTCTAAACCAAGTGTCCTGCCATCGAAGCTCCACAAACGATTCACCAGTCTCACCATGGCTCTTCGTCGGAATCCGATGATAAACCATATTACAAATGTTGCCGTATAACCAATTGCACATGCAACAATATCGATGGGCGTGGAAATTGTTGTTTTATTATCGTAGACGTCTTCGAGTGCGTTGGGCACTGCCAGAACGAGTACGCACAATTGCAACACGATCAGGGACAAGTTGCAAGCACAACCGAAGCGTGATGTCGTGAACATCATGCTCGGGACGTTCTCCCAAGTACGCGTATTTCGTTGGTTCGACTTTGCGAAATTTTTAACCGTGACAGGTGCCAAGCCCATCGTTCGGAACACGTTCAACATTAGTTTCGTAGCCATGTAGTCACGGTCTACATAGTTTTTTGTAGAATTTAGAAACATCACTCGAGCTCGTGACAATCATTTGTTTCCGCAGGATTTGTGAAATTGTACTGAGGAACGGAATGGAATACGTGGAGTGAAATACGAATGGGTACTAAAAATCGATGTTTAAACGTCGTAGTTATGTTCAAATTGCCCTGGCGACATGCATAACAATTATGTATGTGTATTTACAACACGAGTTACACGTACGTTTTTCGTGATATCGATTGATCCCCATGGTTTCGAACAATGAAAACACAATACTCTTTTGGGAATTATATGTTCGCACATAACATAGGATACAGTAAATTTTATTAAACATAATGGAGCTGTGGTATCCAAGAAATCGATGACATCTTCATCAGTTTCATTACATTATTCGTTGTCGGTGTCTCATCTTTCATTCTTCCTTTGATTCGTAATCGATTTTTTAATTTATTTTATACTTTTCGGTTGAATAATCCCTATATTACCGATTATAGTTTTCTCGTTCTCTTAAGCGATTGGATTTCTAATATTGAAAAATGTTGTTTCATAGGATTATCATTCGGATAATTTTCGGTCGGAATTCAAACCGATAACTCCTTTTTGGTCAGTTGTAGTTGAAAGACGATAATCAGGTACGAAACGACCGTGGCGAATATCTAGAAAGGGCGATGACGTTGAATGTGTAGAGCAGCTGGCTATAACACGGTTTCTCTCCAGAACACCGAAATAATATTCATGTTTATAGGAAGACACAACTTACCGAGTGCAATAGGGTACAGTCAAGGGAGAAGAAACCGTAGGCGGTGAATTCAACGGTCTGCCCAAGTAGCTCCAGAGAAAGCAGTCGGAGCTGAAATGGTTACACGAAAAAATTGTCAAATGCCAATAGTCAATCATAATGACAATCGAACATGAATGGTATTTGTGCAACCTCGGACTTGTCGTCTTGGCCGGTGGACGCTCGTGCGATTAGCTTGTGAACTACGTCGGGGCTTCTCCTCATCTGCGAATTAACAAAAGTGATAATAATAAGAATAATTCTCGTTACACAGAGAAACTTGAATATGTATATCCATACCTCCCAGTTAAGCTGATTGATGCTCACAGCAAGCATGACGATCGGTAGTATGTCAATGACTAGCCACGAGACCGACCATACAAGTTCACACAGTGCAATCGTCGATTTTCCGTCCAAGACAATGGGTATCATCAAATAGTAAGCATCGTAGATGGCACTGTAGCAGCTGTAAGCGATTATCAGTAAGGTCGTCATCGAATAGAACTCCGACACGTCACAGACAACTTTGGACAGCGCGGTGTAAGTTTGTCGGAAAGTCACAATTCTGGAAATGTACGGAGGACCCATCGAAGTATCGCCGAGAATCAACGACGCGGTCGGTCGGATAACGAAGTAATACGAACTATTGAGGAGCGAACGATTCAGTTTTCGGTACTCATACTCGATGAGTTTGATCACTATAACGTACTGCAGCGAAAACCAGACCATAGTCACAGCAGATAAAACTCTGTGTAACAGGACGGAATAATTGCCGTAGCACCATATCTGGTTCGTAATTGAGACAGCGAACACGAAACCACTAATCCCGAAGAGCAGAACGAATAACCGTCCATTAGATTTGTGATTTTGTCCATGGGCTAAACGAACGATGACGCCATTGATATTCGTGAGACGATTGAACAGTCTTACCGCCTCGTCTTGTTTCACACACAACATTAGTCGTATACCTGTGGCAATGACGATGCTGGAAACCGTCTGGACAACTTCGATCATCACCGTCACATCCGATTTGTAGGGATAGTCGATATCGTACAACTTAGGAAACGCAGCAATCCACGTTCCGCTTGTAACAATGACAAGAACGATGTGGTGAACACAACCGATCTTGGAACATTGTAAATATGGCATCAGCAATGTTTGGGGAATGTCGTAGTTTGACTTTTTTTCTGCAGTAGATTTTTTTTCGATGACCCACGGGGCGAGGCCCAGCAGCTTGAACATCATCAATACTATTTTCATGTTGAAGTACTCGTGATCGATTTTAGAGTTGGAGGATTGTGTTCTTGAGGACGGATTTCGTCGTCGCTTGTTTTTGGGTTTATTCATTTTTGTTGAGCTCGATGATGCGGTGCACGGTTCTGACTGCTGGTCGTTAATGTTTTTCGAGTTGGTACAGCTTCGCAGTTAGTGTTGTATATATCTGGGAGTGTTTATATCAATCATTTGAACGGGCTGCAATCACAATCAGCAGTTCAAGACACACGGGATAGGCGAATTCCGATAACCCGGTCAAAGCTGGGGTCGAATTCCGTCGCTTTTTTGCTTTCATTCGTCGAAACAAAATTGAATGTAACTACTGCTACCCGGCTGACATCGCGTCACGTCACGTTGATATCAAAGATAAAAATAAAAGCACTAACAAAATGCGATGACGTCGTCGTGTAGATCAATTAACCGCTGAGCGTGTAGTCGACGGCCCTACTGCGCTGACAACTGAAATCGTGTGACGTGTCACCGGAGTACTCGTTCTTACGAGGCGATGGAAAATATGACGTGAGGTGTTTCGCAAATTGCCTCAATTACTCGGAGACAAACATAAAATTGCGTTCTGAATGGTAAATGTGCGGGGATCACGCAAACGAAATAAATATGCAGCTAGGGTGTCAAGGATAAGTATGAGAATTCGTCGAATCGATGAAAAATTCGCTCAGACCATATCAAGATAGGCAAGGAAGGTCAATGTAATTTGGTTGAGACTGTCGGAAAATTGATGGATCGAACTATAGAATACAATGGTTATTCACGTGGTTATTTCCTGGTAGGTAGGTCATAACAATAGGTAATTTATTGGTAGTACACGTGTATCATAATCAGTCGTGTTGATCAGTTACGTTCGGATGCGTGAATCACTCGCATTCTTCCATTCAGGCTGCTGAGCTTTGCTTGAGATTTCCGGTCGGCACTGAAGAATAATTACTAGATACGTGATGATCATTGTGATTATCTGGCGAGGAATGAACCATTTTGTGAGTTAATAATCGTGATAAACCGGTAAGACGTTTTTATTTCTAGGAATTGCTCATATAATCATGATCAATCTGATCGACTTACCGAATGCACCAGAGTCAAATCCAGTGAGAATAGACCACATGCGGTGAATTGAACTTTCCGATGTAGCAATGCCAGCGAGAAGTCATTGAGCTGAAATTCAAAAAACGTGAATTGTCTGGAATCTTTGAATGATAATCGACTAGGAAATGTTAATACCTCGGTAATGAAATTTCGGCTGTTTCTCGAATGACTCAGAAGCCTTCTGACGACGACAGATGTTTTTTTCGACTGGAAAAGTGAGAAAAAAAATCTAATTAGAATCACAGAAAATTATACAAATCGGCAATAAAGTTTCGCCCGATAAAAATATATATGGAATATTTACAAGACTGAATGATTACTGATCATCACGCCTATGAAATATATAATCGAATTTTAAACAAACGACACCAAAATCATGTTAGAAAGTTTGATCATTGATATAATCGCACCATAATCGATCGAATTTATTTTTTTGAAAAATTTATTTTTCACGTATTTACGTTACAAGAATTCTAACGCGGATTATGCTCGAAGAGAAATGGCTGCCGAGTAGAAAATTGTAAGTTGTGTCCTCGTATTTCGATACCGAAATAAACCGCTTCTACTTTATCGAGTGATCGATCGTTCGATCATCGCTTACCGATTTGACGACACTATCTCCAAGTTTTATTTTCAAACGTTGAATTGTTTCTCTTTTGAAGCGTCCAGCATCGTAACTCACGATAATTTCAAAAGAGAAAAATAAATGTATTTCGATCGTTAATTCAAACGAACCTCTTTAACGGTGCTGGTAACTCCTGCAGCCAGTAACGCGATGGGAAGAAATTCCGCGGTTATCCACAAAAGCGTTCCAAATATCCTGGTCGTCGTATGACGATCATTCGGTAGAACGAATGACAACACAAAACTGTACGCCCCGGTAATCAGTGCAAGACAGGCGAACGACATGGGAAGAAGTATCGGTACAGAATAAAATGCCGATACATCCGACGCGATCTGGCTAAGATTCGAATGTGCTCTTCTGAGAGTCGCGATGTTCTGCGTCGAGTTTTGATTCCAGAACAATTCTCGCGAGCCAAGATTTCGATGCAAAGAAGCTGCGAGAGGTGATCGGCAACACTCGCGAAGCGTTCGATTGAGAGCTTTGAAACGATTGTCGATGAGCTTAACAGCAAAATAATATTGCAGAAGGACGGAGGAACAGACGCTGGTAGGTCCAAGGTATACGACGTAGTCCAATAGCCGAAAACCGTGGGTCAATTTATACAGGTACATGCACCCGGCAAGTATGACGACGTTCATGGTCCATACGAAGAGGCAATGGAGGCTGGAGTCGGGCAGGTGACTTTCGCTGAGACCGAGTGTCGTGCCATCGAAACTCAACAACCGATTCAACAGTCTCACGATGGTTCTTCTGCGTAATCCCACAGTTAACCAGATTAGAAATGTCGCTGTATAGCCGATGATCCAAGCAGCGATGATCAGCACGAAGTCGATCATTTTTTTCACATTGGAAGCTTTTTCGATCATCGTGGTTATTGTCATTATCAAAGAGCACACTTGGATCATCATCAGGCACACGTTGTAGGCACAATCCAGGCGAGATGTCGTGAATATCATGCTTGGAACGTTCTCCCAAACATGATTCTTTCTTTGCTTCGAGTTTGCGAATTTTCGCAAGGTCAAAGGTGCCAATCCCATAACTTTGAACACTGTCCACATTATTTTTGTAGCTATGTAATCGCGATCTGGATTTATTGAGGTTGAAGTTTGATGCATTGTGGACGTAGGAGCGAATGTCGTTCAGCGAAAGACTTGATGAATAAAACTCATGACGGAACGGAATAACGTGTGAACTGGTTGGAAACCGGATAACACGACTCGATGGTGAAACTCGGATGGGATGTAACGTTTGAATTGTTGTCGGTTACGTGTGTGATAATAATTGCACGTATAACCAACGTTACGAGTTGCATGTACATGGTTGACGATATATCGATTGCACTCCATGGTTTCGAAAAACTAAACACGATGCTTTCCAGGAATTACGTGTTCAAACAGTATGTAGAATGAACGAGTATCAGTCGGCTATGGCCTTCATTGTTTTATTGTAAAAATATTAATTTTTCCAAAAAATTAAACGAAACTTCAAAACTTTGCCCATATGTAAAAAATTTGAGCTAAAGAGAGAAAAAATAATATTTTTCGTTACTTATAAAAAAGAATATTAAGATATAATATACAAAATGATTGATACTCAATTACTTACGATATTTGAGTATAAACAATTGTGTTTTCGTCTCATTACATCCCAGGGCATAACTTAAGCTAGGCTATTTTTTCAAAGTTCCATAACTTTTTTTCGGTTTCACTACAAACGGAAAGTCGTTCACTACAAACCTTTTCACACCCAAATCTTGAAGATTAACGTAAAAGAATCAATTTTCCCGACCCATCGATTTTCGTCGAAAATTTTTTTTTTTCGTTAAAATAATTTTTTTTTTTTTTATAAAAAAATCATTTTTTTTTTCTACTACAAACGAAAACTTGGTTACCAGAGACATTAACAAAGGTATCTGTATGTGAATCAACCGTTAGATCATACATACAGAGCCATATCCATGTGAATAAACCGTTAGATTAGATTTTCGTCAAAATTGGGGGTCCAAAAACCCTTAAAAGTCCGAAAAACTTTCTTTCTGCATGGCTACAAACGAAACGACGTTCACTACAAACCTTTTCACGGCCAACTCTTAAAGATTAACGCATAAGAATCAATTTTCCCGACCCATCGATTTTCGTCGAAAAAAAAAATTTTTTCGTCAAAATAAATTTTTTTTCATAAAAAAATCATTTTTTTTCTACTACAAACGAAAACTCGGTTACCAGAAACATAAACAATGGTAACTGTATGTGAATCAACCGTTAGATCACACATACAGAGCCATATCCATGTGAATGAACCGTTCGATTCGATTTTCCTCAAAATTGGGCGTCCAAAAACCCTTAAAAGTCCGAAAAACTTTATTTCGGCTTGGCTACAAACGAGAAGACGTTTACAACAAACGTTTGCACACCCAATTCTTGAAGAATGACGCAAAAAAATAATTTTTTTCGCCAGTCGAGTTTCGTAAAAAAAAAAAATTTTTCATAAAAAAAACCATTTTTTTTTTTAGTACAAACGAAAATTAGGTTACTAGAATCATGTACAAAGGTATCTGTATCTATGTGAATCAACCGTTAGATTACACACACAAAGGTATGTCTAAAAATCAATTGGTGATTGATTACACCAATTCATTTTTTTTCCAAAAAATATCAACCGATGTTTCTCTCGATAACATCAATTATCCGCAAGGGATATGACATTCAATGTTAAAAAAAAGTCTACACATCGAAATAAATGACAAATCTAATTCAACAATAAAAAAAATTAAATGAAAACAATATTTCACACTGAGGAGCATAACAAAAATTGTGCAATTAACATTTATGCAGTGACAATGAGGATTGAAACTTTTCATCCTCTATTCGATCTTCATCCTACTTAAAAAACAAACGAATCCATGAAACCATAAAAAAAAATGTTCGACACTCTTCGTTCGATGAAAATATTATCGATCGATCGCTCGTGCGCTTCGTTTCCGAGTCATCGCAGCTCGACGATTCTTATCCAACGCACTCGCCCCACGTGTTTGCATTAATCAGCCAAATGGGATGCACGTGGTTGCCCGTGACATTCTCGATGCACTAATTCCGATAAGCTCCCCCCCCCCCCTTCGAAGCCAGAATTAAATTCCCCCTTGGAATTCCTTTTTTTTTATTTTCTAATCAAACCGTAATTGAATGCAGCATGGACTTGATAAGCTCATATCAGTTTGGCACATCACTTCTATGTGATATCAATCAAAAAAATAAATTCATATAACAAGATGTTAAACTTTGTCGGGACCATCGATCACCAGTCATCACCCAGTCGAGTTATCGCTTTCACTGGTGACATAACAAACTAAATACACACATCGAGTCAACGATCATTCGTACCTCAGCGTTGAAGGGGTGAAAAGAAAAACAGATCAAAGTTATTCCTATTTTTTTTTTTTTGCCAATTACTTGCATCACTTTGGTACAATTGGAAAATTGCATTTCAAAGAACGTTATGACCATCGATCGATGGTGTAACATTATCGTCATGGTAACGCTAATCGGTACCACACACACACACAAACACAGTGAAGTCAGTGTCGTCCTGGGATCTGTTGATGGCTCAGTCGCACCACGAGACTCATCACGAATACTTTTCCGTCACCAACAAAATTTCAACGACTACAAAAAAAAGTCTTCCACATCGAAAAATTGTCTGAAAAAAAAACTCAGATCGTTGACGTCATCGTTTGGACCAATGGGATTATCCGGGCCTTTGTCACAAAAGCGTAAAAAAAAATGGCGACTATTCCGAGCCACGGATTACGTTTCATTGATGTGGCCTTGTTTCGAACTGTCAAAACTATTCGGTCTATTTCCGTACAAAGTGACACCAGCGACGACAATAGTTTCGTCGAAACCCGGATACGTTTACGCGACTTTGATGACGACCATCAACGTTGCCACGACGGCTGTCATACTGTACGAGATGGACATAACGAAACAATTGGAATACGACAGCGTGCCGGGTTCGTTGCAGGGCAATTGTTATCTTCTGTTGGGTTGGACAATCGCAATGGTGTCTTACGTTTACACGATCAGACGCATGAGATTGTTGAGCGATCTCGCGGAAATTTCCGCCAGATTACCAGCTTCATCGTTCACACCGATCTCACGAATAATTCACGCAAAAGACATATTTGGATTTTTGTTTCTCGTCGGACAAATGCCAAATGTGTTCAAATCTCCGGACGTCGCTTTGGTGAGCAGCAAGGCACTCGAGATGTACATAACTCTGGTGGTTTATCTCATGGACATGCTTTACGTGGATTGTGTGTTCGTTTTGCGAGCCTGTTTCGAACGTATCAATGAAAATTTATTGGCACTCAAGAACAACATCGAAAAATCCGAACCACATCTTCTTCGTCGTGTTTATCACGAACAAAAGAATCCGATTATTTTGTTGGAAATTCGTTCGATGAAGAAACATCACAATGACGTGAGCGAAGTTGTTCAACGTTTGAACGATACTTTCAGTCTTCAAATAGTCGCTACTGTTACTCTGACATTCGCCGAAATTACTTTTTCGTTGTATTTTTATATTCTTCAATTGATCGGTTCCAAGGAAATTAATTTGGAGAAACAGATATGGTATTCTTATTTTATAACTTCGGTGACTTATTACGCGGTTAAATTGGCGTTTATCGTTTGGGCGTGCGAAACGGCCAAGGGCCAGGCCATGAGAACGGGAATCGTCGTTCACGAGGTTCTCATCAACACGACTGACAAACAGGTTAAGGAAGAGGTGAGCGTAAACATTTTAAGATACGTGTTTTCGAATTTTTAATGTTGAATGAACGAAGGTCGTGGAGGTGTGCTTCGTTCGGTCAACTTCGATCGTTTTGAAGTTGCTTTGAGGGGGTTCGTAATCATTTTCGATGATCGAGGCTTAATCAAAAGGAATTAGTGTCAGAAAAAACCGTCTTTGAGTAATTCGAACTCATGAGTGATTTTTTGAATTTTTAATTTTTTTTTGTATTGTCTCGTTGCAGCTTCAGCTCTTCTCATTGCAACTGCTTCATCGTGACAACACGTTTCAAGCGAAAGGACTATCGCTCGATGCGACTCTCATTACCGGGGTATGATTAACATTTTTAATTTTTTTCGTTTCAATAATGCCAATTTTTGAGTCTCCGTATTTGTCATAAATATAAATACAAATATAAATATAAATATAAATATAAATATAAATATAAATATAAATATAAATATAAATATGAATATAAATATAAATATAAATATAAATATAAATATAAATATAAATATAAATATAAATATAAATATAAATATAAATATAAATATAAATTCTTCGTTGCTTATATTCATTCATGTATTTTTGTTCTTCTAATTTTTTCTGTTCTGCGTAATGAAAATTATTTTCCAGATCGTCGGTGGCATCACGACTTACCTCCTCATACTGATTCAATTCCTCATGTCGTCGAAGTCCTGCGCATCTGGCAACAATTCCACGACGACCGCAATGACGCCATCTTAAGAATCCACAACGATCCAAACCATATGCATGAACAATTTCATCAATTTTCCGATATCTTGAAAAATTGATGTTGTAGAAAAAAAACAAAACAATTTACGACAGAAGTTTATCATTTTTTCTGTGAAGTATGCAAATGTGTTTAAAAAATCAACACGTTCCTATTGAAAAACAACAAGCAATGCTGACCTCGAAATGACCTTGTAAATCTTCACCGAATGAAAAATACGATTGCACAGTGTCTTGATCCTTGAAACTTTTATTGCAAACATTTTTTTTCTCCAAAATACGTCGTTTTTATGATATTTCGTTATGTCAACTTTAATGGACCATCCTGTAATTGACGAGGTGAGGCGAAGTGGTAATGAAATGATAAAAATATGCATAAGCATAGTGATCGATCGATGCTCGAACTTGGCCTTTCGAATTTCCCAAGTGCCGAACGCATCGGAAATTTGAAAGGCCAAGTTTACTCGGAAACAAGGTTAAGTAACCACAAGAGATACCTCCACTTCTGTTAATTGTCACTCATACATGGAGAACTCGATTCCCAAAGGGTTTCGTCGCTGCACGAAGCCACGGAAATTAGACGTAATACGCTGCAATGCACGTTCTCGGTACGGTCTATTCGATAGGGTGTCGTGTTCCATCCAGCAGAATGAGAATGTGAGAAAAATAATTGTCTTTACGAGTACGTGGCTTTGTTCTTTACGATCAGGTCACTTATGATCTTTCGATTTTACCCAATAAGAGGCCCGGAACTCCGTTGAAAACATCAGCATCCCACACATGTATGAATTTGATTGTTATGAATAATTATTAATAAATAATGAGAGAGAATAGCATCATGAACTCTTTTCCATATGATGCAAGAGGACTGGATCTTTCGATCTAACCCGTTAAGAAGCCCAGAACTGAATTGAAGACATCAGCATCCCAAACATATATGGATTTAGATGTAATGAATAATTATTTATAATTATTCAGGGATGGCTAGAAACGGGAACTCTCCACCGTATTATTCAGATAGCCTAGATCTATCGATTTCGTCCCCAAAGAAGCCCAGATCTCACTGTAAACTACGAGCATCTCACATACCGTATGGATTTGGATGCATCCCGCTTCTAAAATCGCAAATTCGATTGGAATCCCCGGAACTATTGTTAAAATCTCTTTGAGCATGTAGAACTATTCAGTTTTTACAATCGTTTTTACAGTCGAGTGTAAAGTTTGAAATTCCATTTTCAAAATCTCGATTCCAAGTCCGAAACAAATGGAGTTATCGTCGAAACCCATCAGGAACTATAGAACTATGCTCGATGCGGGTATAGTTCCGACGGTTTTCAGTGGAATGCTGAACATCGGTATGCCAACTTCGAGGAAACAAAATTTCCGACCCCTCACCCAATGTAATTTCGAACGAGCAGCCAGTCTGATCACGAACGCCTGAACCACTTGCTCGACTCGACACTGGCGACGAGTTATCGGCAGCCGCGCAGGCTGTCGCGGCCCATCCATCACCTGCCTCCGCCGTTGGCCAGTTCAGGCGACACGCAACGCAGCTGCAGTAGGTAACGCAATCTGCAGTGGAAACGGAGCGTACAGATCAGACGCGCGAACAAGCGTTTGTAATGTCAGCCGGATCTGGTAATTTCTACTTATGTTGGTAGGTTATCATCGCAGCGGCCTATACGGTACCACTAGCTCCACCGTCGGCATTCTCCGCAACTTCTGAACCACACATAAACGCGCTATGCGTGTTTTTCACAAACACGACTGTGTTTGTGTGTGTGTGTGTGTTTTGCCGGCATTACTGGCTTTTCTACGTCGATCGAGCCAGTAGTGCGTTGACCGTCGTACGCGCAACTTAACCGAGCGTTCGCGAGACACAATTTTCGATCTCTCTCTCTCTCTTACTGACTCTCATTCACATATCGAATCATTGAGAGATTCAAAACTCAATTCGGTCGTTATCGTTCGCGATGGATATCTCGGACGTGCTTCTGGACAGTTAGTCGTGTTTTTTTAATGTTTTAAAAAATATTTTCGGTTGCTATCGGTGTACATCTCGTGGCTTATGACATTTGTTGGCTCGTTTTAATTTTCAAACAAACCTAAGAATAATTAAACCGGAGGATTCGATTTTGTTGACAAATCGGCCAACGAGTGATTTGTGAAACCAGAAACGGTGAACGAAGACGAAAAAAAACACCCTGCTTTGTTAATTAATAAACCAAAAAGAAAAAAATTAAATTAAAGTGAAACAAACAACAACAAAAAAGCTATGAAAAAAAACAAGTTGAAAGATTCAAGTGAAAAAACTCGATAAATTCTGAGACAAATTCAACAATTGTTTTTTTGTTATCGAGTGTCAATTTCTTTTTTGTTTTCTCATGAATTTCATCAACGTGATATTTTTATGATAAATTGTTGTGTTTTTTTTAATTATTATTTTGTTTTATGCTGCTTTGTTTGAATAATAACTGTGACAGCGTTGATTACGATGTGTGATTCATGATAAAGAATGACGTTCGATTACGACGAAATCAACAAACCGTCGTGAGCGGATGATACGTGCGCGTGTGTGTGGGTTGCCACATGTGCGTTGCGAAGTGTTGTGCAAGGATAAAGTTCGCGTTATCCTCTCGTGCATATATATATGTATATGTTTGTATATACATATATAGCGTGACAATGTTTTTCGAGTTGATCCAACATCGGGCCGATTGTATTATACGCGTTTGACCAAGTTCGTCGTAATTGTGAGAACATTGGCCGAGTGTTGTCCGTTGGCGTTTAGCGTAGAAAAAAAAAATTCATAACGCAGTGCCGAGTTGCCGGAAGTGCGAGTCTTCCGGGATCACGAAAGGTTGGCTCGAGGGGGTGGAAGCTGTTTTTCAAGGTTCCCACAGTGGGTCATGAGGTGAGTCGAGTGTGGATTTTCCAAACTGAAATTTTTCCTGTCATTCGTTCTACCGTGTTGACGACTAATTGTCGAAATATATTTTGCGACGTGACAAATCGAAGTTTGAATGATTGTAGAAAAAATGTAATGTCAGTTTAAGAACAACAATATATACAAAGTTATGATACCGTCGATGATTGGGAACTGATCGGTATACGTGGAATCATGATTCGTCGCGTGATATAAATTACGCGGTTCGAACAATCAACAAGTCGTCAACTTTCCGTGTACATTTGTGAATTGAGAGATGATATATTGATATTAAAAGAATTGTTTGTGGTCAAAATGTTGTCTGGAATTTTGGGGTAAAGGTAAAAAAATAATTGTGATTCAATGGTTTCGTTGGAAAACTTTTTCAATATGTCTCGTGAATGTATTTTTTTCAATACAGAATATAGGTTACAAATAGGTTGGAAGATTGAACGATTGAGTTTTCATTGGAAATGGAACTCATTTGGTATTTATTTGAAGACGAGACTTTTTTTTTTTTTTTTTTCAAATTCCCAATGACTCTTTTCACTTTTCAAGAAGTTTTTTACCAATGATGATTTATGGATTTCGAATTCCACGAATTTTCCCCAGAAACTATTATTTACTTCGATTTTTTTTTCGGATGGTTTAACAGTACGT
This sequence comes from Diplazon laetatorius, assembly GCA_963662125.1. Lineage (NCBI taxonomy): Eukaryota > Metazoa > Arthropoda > Insecta > Hymenoptera > Ichneumonidae > Diplazon > Diplazon laetatorius. The sequence continues at coordinate 5,175,332 of OY759164.1, forward strand.
ACTCTCGTGGCATTTGTACAGCCAAAAACCTTGAAAAAACGACGAGAGTCTTTGGCACGTGAAGTACTCGTGATGATTGTTCGCAAGTGTGTGTGCGTGTGTGTGAACAATCGTCAAAACTATATTTCACGTAGATTACAAAAACTCAAAAAAACAACTGAACAAAGTAACCTGTCAAGCGGAAAGGAATGTTATCGACACGTAAATTTCACAACACACGGAGTAACGAACTTCCCAAGAATACCCCAAAAAAAAAAAAAAATCAAATTCGATACTGATAATAACGAGAATTGTTATTGTTATCACGACACTCGTGTGACATCTGCGACATATATGTTTCGATCGAATACAAAGAAACGGATTTCGAAAAAAAAAACGAAGAAGAAGAAACAAAAAAATTTGTCTTCGCTTGGAGACTCGAAAAAACAAAGAAAAAGTATTTTTAACCGGACAACTGTATGTGTGATACATTTATCGGTGGCCATCGCAAACTTATACATAAATATTTTATCGTCGAACGGATTGAACAAAAAAAAATCGGTTTTTCGGTGCGGACCCCGCAATAGCGAGCTTTACGGGGATCGACGTCCTTATAACCGCGAAACAACGAATTTTACGGTCGACGATGGCCCAAACGAGGAAACGATCTGTATGTAAATCCGATGGCATTCCGTTTGCTCGAGTATAAATTTTCCCCCCCTCGAGGATGAATAGCTAGACTTTTGAAATTCTCGTCTAGTGGTTTCGAACACGTTTTTCCATAACGTTTCGTCGCGTCGGCGCTGCGCGGTCGGTTCTGACGATTTGACGTATACGCCGAACGGTTGTGTGTTACACGCGCGCGCATGCGCGGACAGAGAATCGCTAGATCGAAACCTTCCCACCTGACGCTCGCGCGGATTTTGATACCTCGGGGCTTAAAATTAGTCGACGCCACGACGTCGCCGATGCCGGATTGTCGCGAACGAGTTTCGACATTTTCGCACATCGACGTTCGCGAAATTTCGTTTTCGATGAATTCTCGAAATCTTTTTTTTCTATCACTTTTTTTCACGACTTTCGTAGATTTTTGGACTGTTTCATTGTCTTTGGTGGAACTGCCAATGACTATGCATTCAGTTTTTAGTTTCCATTTTGATAACGTTTTTGGTTTGGAAAAGGAAAGGTTTTTTTTCATTTTTTTTCATACCTACTTTTGTCGATAAATTTTTTTTATTTCGTTTATTTTTTTTTTGGAGGGGAGGGGGTTTCATCTGACTTTTCCGTTTCTATCCCAATTTCGATGAAGCTGTCAGGAACGATGGATGATGGTTTAACCATCGTTTAGACATTTTTTTCAGGTTGATCGTCCACACAGTCACTTTCACAAAGTAATGAAACCAAAACCCAACTGGTTGTTCCAAAAGAACGATTGTGAGCAAATAAATCCGTTCGAAGTGATCACAAAAAATTACGAACCATGCTCTGAACCTTGTGGATGATGTACGAAAATTTTATTTACAAGGAATAGAATGGCAACGTGTTGAAAAACATTTTGCTTTGGGGAGCCAGGAAATTTTAGACATTTACGCGGAGAGTAAGCCAACTGGGTCGATTCTACCCAGTGTGACTCATTGTTGTTGTCTTTTCAGCTCTCCCTGATTTTCGTTCGTTCGTTCTTCAATTTGATTCGTCATTCAACAATCAACAAACGTGGATACCAAAATGTTTTCTTCAAACATTTTTTCATGCAGAAGGGAATCGAGAAAAAAAATGGAACAAATTTTGTTTGATCAGACACACTCTGACTGACTTGCTTTTGGATAGCAAAAAAATAAGATGATAAGACTGAGAAGAAAACTTTATGGATGACGAAAGCAATGGTTGACAAACTTACGGTGGAAAAATTCATAATGTGAGAAAAAAGAAACATATATATATATATTTCTTGCCGTATATATATATATATATTCGGAGTTGTTGTTGTACAAACGAATTTCTGACGTAAGTCCATTGAACGGGGACTGTGGTCGTTCTGGTCGTTCGGCACTTACCGACTGTTGGACAGGTGAAATTGCCCATCTCGTTTATAATTAATTCGATCAGAGTTTTCGTCAGCCAACTCGATCTGTCGACAAAGTGGTAAACATTGTGTAACCAAGGGCAAGCTATCCACTGAATTGGGAACGCGATTATTTTACTTGAAACTAAATTCTGAATTATCGACGAGTTTTACATATACAAATATATGTATACATGTATACATATATATATATACACACATATATTTATAGATATGTGATATACGTTTGCAAACGAAAATAGTTCTCAGAATAAACCGTGTCTGTATTTTTAGGTCGGTAAACATTGTCTACTCCGCAGAACTCAAACGTAATTGATGAAAAAAAAATTGACAAGGACATTGCTCCATCGACGAAAATTAAAACTGCAACTTGCTATTTTTTTTATTTATAATCTTCTAATACTAATAACTGCGACTAAATGAAGTTCAGTTTAACTTGCAGAAATATCATCTCGTCTTATCGATAAATGTGGAATATAATGTAATCACATATGAAAATGTTGATATCTAAAAAAAATTTAATTTTGAATGCTTATTATTTTCACGAAACGAAATTGCCATAGGAAATACATTTTTGCATTCTGGAAAATCAATGAAAACACGTTTTTTCGTTTGTTTTCAATTTACAGACAGTCGTAAATTGCGTAACCATTGCGCAATATAAGCAAGAGAGAGAATGTTGACGTCGTTGATCTCATACTGCGTTGTTGTTGGATAATTATTTTTTCCCCCAAACTTACTGCGCCACATCGGAGCACATTCACGGTTTTCTTTTGATATTCGGCTTCGTCGTGGAGGAATCTTTGTTGACTGGCTTACGTTTTGTAAATCGTGTTAAATTGTATTAAATTGTTTCGACTCGGAGCTTGTTTTGATATTCTAGGAACGACCATTTGGGGAGGGGGGGGGGGGGTATAGAATTTCAATATCTTCTCAAATTTCAACGTTTAAGTGGATTTCCACTGAATTTAATATCATCATTTATTACCCAACCGTTAATTCATGTACGTCCAAAAGATTGAGCAGGGAAAGTCAAATCAATTTTTGGAACAGGCAGAAGTTCAAAATTGAAAAACTTGAATTACCCCAAAATCCGATTAGTTTTTACCGTTTGATGATCTCGATCGAATTTCATCACGTTCTCAAATTGAACTGACGTCAATTTTATGATCAGAAAAAATAAAATTTCTAATCTTCGAAAACCTAAAAAAAAAAAGTTTTCTTTCTTTTCACGAGAATTAAAAATGTTTATATTAAAAAATTCAATTAACAATAAGACAGACTGGAACACTTGAATTTAATACAAAATTTCAATGATTAATTGCGAATTATGACAAAACGATTAATCACAAACCGTTCGAATTAACATCCACGCAGATCTAAATGTAATCTTTATTTTTTCGACAATTTCAAGGACTTCCGGTCTGTCTTGTGCGTGTGTGTGTGTGTGTGAAATGATTCCAATTAGATTGCAGAACGGTTTGAACATTTTGACGAGAGATCATGCGGTGAGATTGGTCCGATCGAGTGCCAAGACACACAATTTGCAATCCGAGTTGTTTACCACCAATCACCTCGATTTATTCGTGATTTCAATTTTTTTTTTCATTCTCGTTCGTGAATATTTGTTGCACAATGTTGCAAATATCCGGACTACGAATATCTCTCGTAAAAATGTGCAACATTCGTTACGTCGTTTTACCGGCACTCTCCACGTCAGTTATAATAAGTTTGTACGGTATATTTAGTTTTCGATTTAACAGTTTTACGAGATTCACGCGCAGCCTCGACGAGCACCATCGACCGTCCTTGTATCGAGTTTGCATCTCGTGTTGACAAGTCGAACGATCGTCATTTCCTTTTCTGATCCACCACCGTTGATCGTGTGACGAATCGACCAGTCGATATAACGATGATTCACAAAAAAAACTTGCTACAGAAATCCGGCTTGACCCGCAGATCAATCATTATGACATTGAAATTCATTTCGCATTGATGAATCGAATCTGAGAAGTCTTACATTCACATATCGCGACACTATTATCCTGTGACGTAATTAATTTACACATTGTAAAAAAAAAAAAAATCAATGCACAAATCACAAATTTTATTCAAATATGAATCATTTTGCTGTGTGCATATAAAAAAATCTTATCGAAATAACTTATGCATGAACGACGAGTACCCAACGTGCTTCGTACATTCAGTACTTCATATTTTTCACTTTAATTAAACTAGCATCAGTTTAATTGAACCATAATATACAAAGTACATCATGTACTAGTTGGTAATTAATTAAACTGATGCTAGTTTAATGAACGTAATGCTAATTTTATGAAAGTAATGCTAGTTTTATTATACCAACTAGTAGATATAGACAAAAACTAATGCTAGTTCAATTAAATTAGAAAAATACAAAGTACTTAATGGACTTTATTAATTCAATCAAACCAATGCTGGTTAAATTAAACTAATGGTACTTTAATTTAACTAAAAATATAATACAAAGTAATTTGTGTACGAGGCACGTTTGGTACTTGTCGGCTATGCACAACTCGTTGCAATAAGATTTTTTTATGCACGCAGTACGATAATTGCGATTTGAAAAAAAAAAAATTCGTTATTTTTCCCAGTGAATATTATTTGTTTTTGGATTCCACGTCGTATCCATGCGTGTTTAGGTATCCGCTTACAGGTATAATGTATTCGTGTATTTACGACGTTGTGCGACGCTACATAACATTGACCGCCCGTTGGGGTTCAAAAACCCCGCCGATGATGACTCGCCTCGGACGTATTTACGCCGTTCATCGTGTTACAAGATCCCATTGTGACCGTCAAACGTGAAGGAATGTGTAAACATATAATATATATATACATATATATGGCATTTTTTATTGCGAAAACAAAGACGTCAAGAGTGTCAATATCAGTTCCCGGAACTATGGCAGAAGTCGATACGAATGTCGGCATAACTGGCAACACGAGTGTTATTCGTTGGGGAAAATCAGTGATAGTTCGTAATATAAGAGAGTCGGTGTCAGTGTCCATGCGATGAAGGGTTAGGGCGTGAGGTCCACCATGATATTAACGTCGTGATGACAGTGTGCGAGTCAGTACATCCGGTGATGTCAATATTCAGTGTGCGTGCCAGTGTGGAATCATTATAGTGTATGGACGAGTGTAAGTGTTGTTGTTGTGAGCGTTCGTAAGGTCGTAAGAGTCAATGTTGCGATGAGAGAATCAATGAGAATTTGAGAGCGAAGGTCAGCGTAGGCCGCAGTGAGAGTGAGAGTGAGAGTGCTAGTGCGAGTGTGAGTGTGAGTGAGAGTGTGAGTGTGAGGGTGAGTGTGAGGGTGAGGGTGAGGGTGAGTGTGAGTGTGAGTGTTAGTTTTAGTGCGACTTGTACAATTTCACAATTTCATAAAACTAAACTGAACGATGTCAAGGACATTTCGATAATTTTGCATAAAAATCATTACCAATTTTCCATAAAATTCGTTACCAATTTTGCATAAAATTCGTGTGGAACGAATAAAAAAATTAAAAAAAAAAACATTTATCTTTTTCTATCCAACTTCCGGCAATTAATAAACCCGTTAATCACGGTCATGGACCAATGTCAGACAAAGTGCGGTCCCGCTCTTTTTCCCTTACATTTTCCCTCTCTCTTACTCTCTTTCTCTCTTCCTCTCTTTCTCTCTCTCTCTGTCTCATTCACACGATTCGAATAGTTTTCAAATACAAGAAATAGAAAAACGAGATACGGAGGTCCGTTGATTCAACGAGTTATACATGACAGGAGTCATGACTTTCGAGCGACTGATAAGGCTCTGTGACCGGAACCTCATAGAGCCATGTATCATATAGTAATGAGTGAAAAATGTTAACCCTTGCATTCTTCGATTTTGTTATTCGGTTCGTATATGTATATATATATACGTCCAACGTGGACGGTCGATGATCATCGAAGAACGTCGTCATACGAGTGTGGATATACGCAGTGTTATATCTCGGGTCACGTCTATTAGCTCGTGTTCGTTCGGTCACGCGTTTGGTATGTATGTTCACTTTCTCAGTTGGTTTGCCGGGGTTTCCATCGTCGAACGCGTTTGTGACAGAAGCACACACGAATCTGGTAGCGCGAGCGCGTGTTATTGCGCGAGACGACGTGCCAAACGTTCCGAATGATATAATCGTGGATATACGGGCGGGATGCTGATGACTCATGATTTTCAGCCCTGACGACGCGGCTATCACGACGATTTTACGATAAATACCTACGACGAATGTTTTAGCATTGAGAAAAACACGGATTTTGCGGATTTGGAAGAATTAAATGGACGGAGAGAAAAAAAAACACGAGATAGAAGTATAGAAATATGTTTGACAGGTCATTGAACCCGTGAACTGTCAATAGAAGAGCCGAAGTATTTTTGTTCGCCATCTATTTGGATTATTTTGAGATTGTATGTGTGAGATAGAGAGAGAGAGAGAGAGAGAGAGAGAGAGAGAGAGAGAGAGAGAGATATATATATATATATATATATATATATATATATATATATATATATATATATATATATATATATAGAGAGAGAGAGAGAGAGAGAGAGAGAGAAAGAGATCAGGAGATGACTAAATCCTCCAATCGTTTATCTCTTCGACGCAATTTATTCTTTTTTTTTTTTTTTTTTTTGTGGTGATTAATCGAAATATCAAGTTTGATCAATTAAATTAGCACCACAATTTCTTTTATCGACCGAGTATTTCTTTTACCAATAAAAATTAACTTTTTTTTTCGCTTTTCCGTAGATAAAAAAATGTGCAAATGAATTATGATGAAATCGGTTCGAATGTGAGAACATTGAAATCGAATTCGACGAAGCCCTTGTCTCAATTTTAACAAATTACAAACATATTTTTTAAAAAACTAGAAACCAAAAAAATTCACTTTTTTCGCTTTTTCGTAGATAAAAAATAATCCGAATGAATTATGATGAAATCGGTTGGAATTTTTCAGAACACGGAACATCGAATTCGACCGAGTCATCGACTCAATTTCAACAAAATTGAAAAATTAAAAAAAAAACTAATAACCAAAAAAGTTCATTTTTTTTTTTCAATTTTCTGTAGATAAAAAAATAATCCGAACAAATTATGATGAAATCGAATCGAACTTCAGAACATTGATATCGAATTCGACGGAGTCATCGTCTCAATTTCAACGAAATTACAAAAATATCAACAAAAAAAAAACTAATAAACAAAAATATAAAAATAATTTTTTTTTCCAAAATTGTAAAACGCATTTTTATATTCGGTCGAACGGTCACGATCGCGAGGAAAATGATGAAAAAAAATAAAAAATAAAAAAAACATTCGAGATCGCGAAAGAGCAAACGTTGATTTTATTCTGGCTGGGCGTCTGCGGCCTTGGCCGGTCTTAATTACCAACGTCGTGGCGCGCGAATGTCGCGGCCTTCCTACGTCGATTCTACGCCGTCGTCGTCTCTCTTTCTCTCTGTCTCTCTCTCTCTTTCGCTCTCGGTCGTATCGTCGTCGCACATGCACACCGCGGCGGCAATGGACCTGTTTGCAACTCGCGATAACGCGGCCACGGAACTGTCGTGCGGTAAAGATTACAGTCCCGGAGGTCTAGCCTCGCTGCGTATCTCATACAAAACCTGAATCGGTGTGTGCATCATGTATGTATGTGTGTGTGTGTGTGTTGTGTATCCGACACAACAATAGCGTCCGAATGCATCACAACATGTGGCTCGCCGCGGTTTTTCCTAAACAACGTATAGATATACTATATATAGTCGAAGATGATATGACGACGACGACGTCGTCCCGACCCTGCCAGATGTCTCGAAAATGAATGGAAATAATAAATCGACGATAAAAAAATACAAAAAAAAAAAGGAAAGACGAATACAAAATTTTTTTTACCAACGAGGACTCCTGCGGAGCAACCGGACGAAGATGTCAAACGGACCCCACTCGAGTGGCACGCGTCTCACGCTTTTTTCAATCGTTATTCAAACGGCGAGTTGGCGTTTTTTTTTTTTTTTTTTTTTTTTTTTTTTTTTTTTTTTTAATAATCCATGCAATATGTTTTCGGCAGCTTTGAAACGGAGGGACGCGTGTTGAAATGGGTTTCGAACCCTTCGAAAAGTAACCTTCCTCGGACTTGTCGCGTGTGGATTCGCGAAAGATATGGCCAGATCGCGATTTGTGAAATTTCGGGTCAACGAGCCCATGACAATTTCGAATTAAATGGCGAGATCGGAGATTTTTTTTTTTGGAAATACATTTGACAAGGCTGAAAATAAATAAAAATGTGATAATAGTATTTAACAATGCTTAATTTGTTGGTTTGATGAATTTTTTTTTCTAGTTTCCATGCGGTTGATGAGATTGAAAATAAATTGGGAAAATTGTATGTCGTTGTTGGTAAGATTGTTTTCGTGGTGGAAAAATAAGGTCATGAGAGTTGTGGTTGACGTTAAATCTGGGCAAATATCATAAACATCGCTGGACCTGAAAATAGTCAAGCTTGAAATTTGTTTGATCATTGGCGTTTTCAATCACAAACGTGTAAACAATCAGAACTTCATTTTTATTTTTTTTCATTTGTTATTTTATATTTTTTATTTTTTATTTTTTATTTATTTTTTTTTTTTATTAATTTATTTAAAATTTATTTTTTTCGGTATATGAGTTTTGGGGATTGTCTCGAGTAATTGTAATAAATTGTATTCCACATAGCTATCGACCCACGCACACCCTTCCCAATGTTCCCCAGTCTGTCACCCGTGTTTTAAGGCCAAAACGATGGGTCGCGATGGCGACGAAAAGCCTGATCTTCGTCTTCATCGTCGTCGTCGTCGTCGACGTCGACGTCGACGTCGTCGTCGTCGTCGTTGTCGTGTCTCCGTCGCAAAATAAGATCCAATGGTATGACGCAACGCGATACCGTCCACAAACGAGAACCGACACTTTGAATCTGACTATCTCCCTCTCTCTCTCTCTCACACACTTTTTCTCTCTCTTTATCTCTCTGTCTTTCTCTTCATTATAATCATTCGCCATCTTTTTCTCAGCTGCGGAGTTCCTATCTCGCTTTGTCATATTTATTCGTCGGTTTCTTCGTCTTTGTTTAACGAGTTAATATATAACTCGTGAAAAACTGTGTCTCTCCGGTTAGTCTTGTACGACTTTATTGCGATTCGCTGACCCGATTTACGCCGCAGAGCCCGCGTATTACGTTCTGCCAAGTATAGTTACACGTGCTCTCATCGTCATACCCACACACACACACACACTCACACGCACACACACGACTGACTCGGTCGAGTCGTATACCGTTCTTCGTCACGGGCGATCCGTCGAAACTCCGACTTTTGTAACTCTTTTTTTTTTTTTTTCAAATTCAATTTTTCAATCCACTGCTCACGTTATAATGATGGACAGCCGGAAAAAGTCAACGATTTGGCACGTTGTATGTGTGTGTGTGTGTGTGTGGGTGGGTGTGTGTGTGTGTTTGTGTGGTTTTAGTTCCCAATTTTTTTCACTTCCGGTGAAAAAAAAATCGGAAACTCTTATGATATCCGATTTTTTCAGAAACCCTGCGACGTAGAAACTTAAAATTTGGCATCGCGACACATCTTATCAACCTCCAACCTACAACTCATGATTTTTCTATAGCTTCACTTTATTTTTCTATAGCTTCAAATGGAACGACTGGGGTCCGAACGCACCCCACGCTTTTCTCGATCATGTGACCAGGGATTGGGGGGTGGGGGTGGGGGGGGGGAGACATTCATTCGATGAAAATGTATTTACCAATACTTTTCAGACATGATTTTCGTACTCACTTACATGTGGCATGAGACGACCCATACATGCATTTTATTATTTCCGTGAAAGTTGAGTTCATATACCCGTTAACTCCGTACAGTATTGGATCGTTTGAGCAATAATTAGTCGTTCCGCCAATATATAATAACCGAGGTAAGGAAAAATTGCATGTGTTTTTAATGGGAAAATTCATCCAGACTTGGGCGGTGATTAGAATTGGATCTGGAGGTTCGTGATAGGCTTGAACATTTTTTTTTTTTGTTTTGCAATCGATCAAGCCGGGATCGGCGCAGGGATGGGCATCCATTAAATAAAAATGTATTTCAAATACATTTTTAAACAAATAAATATGATTAATTATCATGCAAGAATCAATATCTTAAAATTTTTGTAATAATTATGACCGATTCACGTTAATTATTATCATACAATGAATTTAAGTATTTGATAAATTCGGTGAAATTTACTATTGGATTTTATTATTGAAATTTATTATGAAATTTATCATTTGGTTCGAAAAGTATTTGAAATACTTTTTCATTGAATTAAATAATGCCCATCCCTGCTCCGGCGAAATGAACATTCCGTCATGAACCAAACAAGAACCACCCTCATATATATATGTGAGTGTGTGTGTGTGTGTGTATGTGTGCATATATGTGAAATGCATACAGCGTGAAAGAGTCGGGGTTTTGATTGATGCACTATTGAACCCCGAGGGGCAACCGTCGTACGTCCGTTATCGCAAATATATATCAACAAACGTACACGAACTCACACGCACACGTGGTTAAGTGTGAACTTCGTCACGCTTTGGTATATATATGTATATATTTATATATATGTATTTACGTCAGAGCGCATATCGTAACTCAACGAGGAAGAAAAGTCGCGGAACGAGGAAGAAAAGTCGTCGTACACGACCGCCCGATCGCCGTAGTAATAATACTACGGGCAATTGCGTGTAAACAACACACACGTTTACAACATATTGTCATGACCCGATTGTGTGATGCATCACCTGCATCATAATCCCGGGGGCATATCTTATCGGCAATTTCAAACGGCTTTATCGCGAGTATCGTGAAAAACATAATCGTAGGTGATAATAAAAAAAATTAAAAAAACAGAAAATCTCGTAAAGGAAAGATTGAAAAATAAATGCGGTTACCAGTGAAAGTACTTAGCGGACTCATTGTTTTCTTTTTTCATCGATATTTTTACATTTTATATTTATTCAGGGCTGTGCGATAACGGAAATGAAAATTCTGAATGAAACTTGTGAAATATCGAAGAATAATAACCCCCGCCCCACCCCCCCTCTATATCTTTATTCGTGTCTTCGCCATTTTGGTCACTCTTCGAAAAAATAATTTTTTTTTTTGCAACAGCCAGCTGGATGAAAAACTTTCTCCGCTTCTTAAAATCGTTAATTTGAAGCTGAAATTTTTGTTTCTACGAGAGCCGTCGTAGTAAGAAAGTCTGTAAAACTTATATAATTAACATGAATTTATGTAAAAGTTATGTAAAAGTCGTATGAGATAGGGACTTTTAAGAAATGCTGAAAAAAAAAACCGAAATAATTCGAGTTTCCAAACTAAATTTTTTATTAAAAATATTTTCAAAAGGTCCATTTTGAAAATGCAGCAACAAAAAAACATTTATTTTCAAACATTTTTCAGGCCAGAATGTTTTTTTCTAGACAATGCCTATTGTAAAATAATGCACTGAAATAGCGTCATACATTGCTCAGCTACTTGAGAAATGCTATATCGATAGGGTGGGTCTTCAATGCATGTATGTACATGTAACCTATCAGTCGAATAAATTTATACATACACGTATATTCACGTATATCACGTTCATTAGAAACCCACTTTCAGCCTGATTGTGAGTACAGTATTAATTTTACCGAAGGACAGAACGCAAAAAAAAACCACTCACGATGAGATAACAATTTTTTCTCTCTTTTTTTTGTCTTTTTCGAATCGCAATCGTCGTCGATTGGTGTAGTGCTCCGATATCAGGGAAACAATGTAAGCGTTTTAAAGTGTAAAGTTTTGTGCGTATCAGTCGAGCCGTTCCGATACTTGACTACGTAGTACGACGACCATGATTCTAGACCAAACTGGTTATCGTATGAATAAATACCCTATCGTAGCTGCGGAGAATTTTTTTTGAATTCTTTTATTTTTTTTTCATTTTTTTCATTTTTTTTCTTTCCGCAAAGTCGCCAATGCAGTCAACAATGTAACAGCGATATTTACCGGAATGCGATTGTGAAGTGCCTCTCACACGTATGTATACTGTATATGTGTGTGTCGCAACAAAATCGTCGCTGCATCAATATTGCAACAACGATTCCTCTCGCATTTTTTATCATCTGCGTCACACCAACCCGCGAGAGTGCAGTTTTCTCGGAATGCTGATTCACATATGTGCATATTGAAATCTCGTGATATCTCAATGGCGTCACGCGACTTCCGGGTTCGGTATACGCATTTGCAAATTTCCGATTTCGCTGAATTTCCAGAATTTTCCGAACTACACATTCGTGTTCAATCTTTCTGAGTAAAAGAGAATTAATTATGTGTAAACTATGTATGGGATTGGGTATGTAGAGTTTATATATATATATATATATATATATATATATATATATATATATATATATATATATCGACCATTCCACCAAATATAGGCATCGGCTTGGATGACCCCCCCCCTCAGAATCTTTTCTTTTTTTAAGATGTAGTCCTTGACGACTTGTATGTACCTGAATTTTTTCAGATTTTTTCCTCCATTATTTTGGCTGTAGTAATTTTGGGCATTTCGTGACATTTGCGTTTTTCTTTTTTTTTTCAATTTAATTTCCAAGTATTTTATCGCGAAATAAAAATTACACTCAGAGTGCATTTCTATGTGAAATTATCTCAATGTTCCGAAAAAATATTGATATTCAGTTTGGACTAACTAAAAGCTTTTAAAATCGAGTTTTAATCGTAAAAAGCTATTTTTCAGACATTCGGCATGTCTGCATTTTTTTTCAATATTTTTTTTAGAAAGCTGAGAAAATTTCACACAGTGTATGTCAAATTGACGTTGGGTTCTCTGTAAAAACTGCTAGAATCGATAAGAATTCAAAAATTCCATGACAAACCAAATTTTATTTTCTCCACTTAAAATGTATTAATTCTTCTTTAATTCCCATGAGCTATCGATTATTCGAGATTTTCGTCTTTTCCATAGAAATGCAATGGTGACTTCGTTTCGCCATGAGGGTCACATTATTTCTCTCGTCACTTCACCGTTCGACCTTCCAGACTCAACAAATAAGAAATAAGTAGCAGATTTCTGAATAATTTCGAAGAAATTGCTTGGAATATTCATCCTACTTTCAATCTCCCTCACCCTGAAAAAGTCATGTTAAAATAATTCAAAACAGAGATGAATAATTCGACTCGGGACTATCAATTCGACTTCCAATTCTGACATTGATATATAAGGTGAAATAAGGCGAAACATCGCCTCGGGGCTGTAAAAAAACGTGTCCCAGGCGTGAAACGATGAGGAGAGTCGCATAAAGATGACTTTTGCGAACTCCAAAGAATATTGCATCCTGTCCCACGTGTTTGTTCGCCATAATTTTTTTCTCGTTTTATTTTATTTCGTACAATTGCACCGGCAACAACTCGGTCGTTGTTGCGTGAGAATCACGGAAATTGCGAGACTAACCTCGCACGGGGTTTGCGTTCGTGGTGCCTGATGTACCCCACGACGTTGCTCACGCGTAAATCTCGCTGTATTCCCGGCTCGTGGATTATTATGACACGCTAAAGTCATACGTGCTGTATATAGAGGTCCGAAAAAAAAATGTACGAGCCGGGGCTCACTCTTCGCTCATTACCTACCGCACTGTGTGGTGAGCGCTATTAATAGCTTTCTCTCTTTCTCTCTCTCTCTCACACACACTGTGACACTTGTGTCCACGAATTTTTTTTTCCCACTCTCTCTCATAGTGTGGGCGCGCTTGTCCGCGAAATGACCCAACGTAATTCTTCGCTGACACCCGTGTAACAAAAACCCTTCGCCAGCAGTTGTTAAATCTATTTGCAAACATTGTTTTAATTATTTTTTTTTAGAATTCCGCACGACCAAAAGGAAAAAACAAAAAACGTGACTCTTGTGAAAACACACGTGCTTGTCTGTTTGTCTGTCACATACGATTTTCTCGGAACCTAAATGCGCCGCGGAAACTCAAAATTTCGCAGTATTTCCAAAAATTTCGACAACGAAGAAACAATTTTTTTCTTCATCTTTTAAATTCCATTTCAATGGATTTTCGAGAGTCGAAATAAAAAAACTGATATTTTCATCGAAAAACTGAGACAATTTTGCGTGACAAACATATTTTATATATATTTTTTTCAACAGCGTAAGCGTGTGAAAAAAATACTCGAAAAAAAAAGAAAATGAAACGAATGAAAAATATCTTAATTGACACCTGCCAAAATAATGGGGAAAAAAATCTAAAAAAATTTGGGAATTTGATTTTCAACATGCACTTTGAGCTGTGTAAATATCGTGAAGATTGCAGATAGTGAAGCCCACAATTGTCCGATGTTCGATGGAATGGCTTATACATGTATATGTAATAAATTTTTCAACATCAGATAACCAACGCCGATTCGCGAAACAAAGTCCTGGGTGTGCACACACACGTGTGTACGCGACATCGTGTGTGCGTGTGAATGGGAACCACGCGCGCACGCCCTCGAGGGTGAATGACGCGGATCCGATAGTGCGAAGAGAGGGCGCTCGTGTTCGTTACTCACGATACGTGTATTGGCTTGAACGGTATGCCGGGCTCGCAAGTGCCTCGCGCCACATGCCGCCCGCCACTGGCTCGATGCATTTATGCATTTGCTCGCAATCACGTGGCTGCACTCGGCTCGTAAGTCACGTATATACATCTATATGTCATCAAGGTGGTCCTTGTTTCGTCTCTTTTGGCATTTTGACTCTACCGGAGGATGATACGGTTCGAAATGAATTTAAAAAAATATCCTCAAAACTTGAGGTTCCTATCTCAATTCTTGACCCTGCCGCCAGCCTCCCAAAGTTTGCCATTTGAATAGCATAGTGTTTTTCATGTTTCAGAATTTTCTGTCATTATGCCTGAAGTTATGCACTTTATTGTTAGATAATACTGTAGATTGTAAATAATTTCTCCTTTCGAGTAATTTTTACATTGAAAATAGGTTTTTTTTTCTATTTTGACTGATACGAAAATGGAAATGGTTTAGTGTCTACGACGAATTCGAGGTACGGCTACTTCAGTTTCCAAAAAGCTTACAAAGCTTTACATTTTTTTCTATTCAGCACTTTATTCATAAACATCATGTCTTTTTTTTATTATGAATGTAAACAATAGTAAGCAATACCAAGAATTCGTTACAGATATACTGAAAAATTATTTATTTTGCGTCATTAAAAATAAAAAAAACAATCTATTTTTAATGTCGAATTACAATGAAGAAATAATCGTTTAAAATCAATTTACAGTATGATCTACGATGCAGAACTTCAGTCACAATAAACGGAAATTCCGAAATATGAGGAAAAAAAATCGTTTACTTAAATGGAAAACTTTTGGAGGCTGGCAACAGGGTTAAAAATTGAGATAGGAACCTCAAATTTTGTGGATATATATATGTATATTTTTTCAACTTTTAACCATCATGCTCTGGGAGCGCCAAAATGAAAAGGAAAACGCAAATAAGGACCACCTCAACATATATACATATATATATGAATATATAGTTAGCTATACATGGTACTATAATGCCTCAACATCCGAGTATGCCGAGTAGTAGTATCGTCTTCGGCGCAATCGTTTCGTGCACGTCGTACACGTGCCTCTCGCCTCAACCGAGCTACCCCCACCACGTCGCGTCACCACTGCCGCGTCCGACCGAGCGTCATTCGGCTAGTTTCGGTTGCCTCGTGCTCCCTCGTGCTCCCTCGTCCGGCCTCGTGCCGCCTCGTTCGCACGACTACGCCTGCGCCGTACCACACAGAGAGAGAGAGAGACTACTACGAGCCGGAGCGCCGTTGGCGCTATCGCACACGCGCAAAACTTTTTATACCTCTTGCGTACACACACACACATTTCCTAACGTGGTTATGTGCGTCAATAATTATCCCTGGAACGCCCGTAAAGTTGTTTGTGCAGCGCCGATGTTCCGCCTCCGTTGGCTCGTTCGTTCGCACGCGCACCTATGTATATCGTTATGTTTATGCATGTGTGTGTGTGTGTGTGTGTGGGATAAATGGACGAGCAATATAAGACTCACGAGTTGGATGTATTAGGCGGACCGTGCGTGTTCGGTTTCTTGTTGTTTATGAGCCCGAGCGTTCTATTCGCGATGAAAACTAGTCGACTTCTCTCGAAAAACAACACAATAGCTTCGGGGGGATGTGAGACGCGCGGGATATATCAGGCCGTTTGAAAGTTGACACAAATGGGACAGCTACGAACGAAAAAAAAAAAAAAAAACAGTCAGGCGAGTACGAATACGCGCCCTGAGGTTTCAGTACCGTTGTGTTATTCGTAGAGAGCTCGAGGTGAGCTCGATTCGATGAATATATTCAATGAACATAACCTGAAAGTTTTTTGAGACGCCATTTTTCTTTTTTTTTCACGTATTTCGAAACACGTGCGAACAGCAGCATCAAGAGCGCTCGATTCACATTCGTTCTATGTACATTTTGAATCTTAGAGGTAATTATGCAGTATCACGATTTTTCGAGAATTTTATGAATTTTTTTTTTTTTTTTTTTTTTTTAAGTGTATTTTGTTCGTAAGGTGAAGGAACCGATTGGTGAGGCGAGAAAATGATGATGAAAACTTTTTGAAAAAAATGTTTTTTCGCCGGTTTTTTTTTCTTTCAATTTTTAGAAAGAATTTTTTTATAGCAGTCGAGCAATAAAAATATCATAATGGGTAGATTTTTTCATAGTTACTTCTTAAATCTTGCATATTAAAAATATGTTGAGAAAAATGTAGAGAGGAAGACAGAGGAAGAGTGAAAGAGCGATAATGGCATAGGAGCATAATGCTCAAGAATAGTTCTGTCTCGCATATTGTTTCCATTTGCCTCGGTCAAGCTCGACGAAAATCGTGTATCTTATGGTTCTTCGTCACAAAATTTACCCGGCACCGTTGGTGCGGTTATTCATCATCGCCTTGCTTTCCACGGCGTCGTTGTCATCATCGTTTTCTCACATTCTATATCGTTGAGCGACGAAACTAGAAGATAACTGCCAGAATAATCGACGAAATTTCATATTTTTTTTTTCAACATACCCTACTTAGACTTGGGACACCGAACGCGATTTTTGAGGCGTCGAGACCAAATTATTCCCAGAGTTGAAAGACACAATTAAGGTAGTACCCTACATAGGAGCGTTCCTCGTCAGATTTTCATGAAACTTAGCATACTTATAGGTATTGATAAGAAAAAGGTTCAGTTACATTTTTATGGTTTTCCGGAGCGCGATAAAAAAGATATCAACACTTTTATTTTCACACGTTTAACATGGAGCCTTATGGAGAATTACGCTCAATTTGATGTAATACAAAAAGTCCTCGTCAGATTTTAATGAAAACACTTGAGCTGCAAGTTGAATATTCGGAGAACATTTTGGGCACTTGACAGTAGAGATCAGGAGGCTGTGATGATAATAATAAGCAAATAAACATCGGAAAAATACAGTTCACATGGCAACGTTGCGCGTTTGTTTCCCATCTTCTCTCTCTCTCACTAATCGACATCATAACACGCGACGTTGCCACATCAAAGTACTACGTACCTCAATCAGGAGATGGTATATCTTAGGCTTGCTTCGACTCTCACAGTTTGTGGGATACTACCTTAATTGAGAAAACGAAACTTTGCGGTACGGCCGGGCATTAGAGTGTGTTGCGAGATTTTCGTGTCGTGGCAAAAACACAGTCGCGATGGATTACACGTCGCGTGTGAGGATTTGAAATTTTGAAAATTTTCACTGATACAGAAATGTCTCGTCTTTCTCGACATTACGCTATTATTAAAATGACCGAATGCTTTCGTATATAAATATACCAACCTCCCTCGAGCGACATTTCTCCGTTGCTTTTCTGGACAACGGACGTATATACATATCTACATATATATGTTTATATATGTATATGTGTGTTTGTGGGTATGCACGTTCGAGCAATCTGTCTCACTTTTCGCGGACATTCTAGAGCGAAGCTAAGCAAGCACCCACGCTTTGCTGCATCACTGTTCCAAACAGTCGAGCCCGAGCTACATCATCTCTCTTTCGTCTTGGTCATCAGTGTGGTCGGGAGAGGGGGGGGGGGGGACTTTGATCCTGGCGAACAAGCTTTTCAGCCGCTCCGTCCTCCTCCATTCACTTCAAAGTCGTATTTAATACATTTTTGTTTTTCTTTTCTTTTTTTTTCTGCAGACACCATTGGCATGAAAAATGGTTAATTTTCGAAACACGAGGTGACGGTTGAAACACGTCAGGGCTGCGTGAAATAGTTTTCAATAATCGAGATCGGGCTGTATTATGATCTTTTCTTAGCTCTCCGTATCGAATTCATTGTGAATCATGGTTGCTATGTTGAGAAAATACGTCTGGTTATGTGGATTAGATGTTTCGAAATTCAAACGTGTGAAATTGGATTAAGCTTGATGAGTCATAATGCAGTTCAAGTTTTTTAAAAATATTTTTTGGATGAGGTTTAGAAAGAAACCGTATATTTTGCTGTAAATATATGTGATAATTTGTTAATTTATTAATTGTTTTTAACAGAAACGAGACTGTTTAAATCGCCGAAATCGTGATATTTTTTTTCCTGATATTTTCTCAGATTTTTTGGTCAATTATTTAATGAATTTGGCACGTCAATTAAAGTATTTAAAACACTTTTTTTTTCTTTTTCTTTTATTTCTTGCAAGTATTTTTTTTTTACATACTTACGCTTTAAAAAAAATATATGTTGAAAATTAGTTTTCCCCGTGAAATTGTCTGAGCTATTCGAAAATAAATCATGAGTTTTTTACCCCAACCTCGAAAAATCATTAAAATCGAATTCAAAACCGTAAAATCTGTTTTATCGGTCGTGGCCAAAATTTTGCAACATTTCAATTGATCATTCTAAAACCAAGTCCAATCGAGTAATTATTTATTCCAAATACATTTTTCGACTCCTAATTCGATCGATCTGTATATGTCTAATACATTATTTTTTCGTAGAAATTATGTTGAAAAAAAATATGGTGTCTTATCGAGAAAACAAATATTACGATCGTTGGGGGTTTAAAATTTATTATTGTTATTAGCGGTTGGTTTGGGTTGGTCGAGTAGCCGTCAAGGATATCGAGCTGTAAGCTTATCAGTAACGCACACGCTCGCGGGGGATACTCCTCGTAATTCGATCGATCGTCGGAGGCATATATAGGCGCCTCCACGAGTCACACGGCAAACGGTCGAGTCCACGTGGAAACGCCACGTGTGTGTGTGTGTATGTGTGTGTGTGTGTGTGTGTGTACCCGACCGATCACGATGTACCGTAATGCGTAAATAGCTCAAGATGTTATGAACGATCGTGAAATAATGAAAAAAAAAAAATAAAAAAAAAATAAAAATAAAAATAAGAATAACGGCCGAGTTTTGAAGTTCGAAAAAATATAGTTTTTCAAATCTTGAAGATGGACGCAAGACAAACGTTTTTTTATCCAAGTCGAATGCAAAAAAAAAATTTAATTGAAAAACCATCTTTTTTCGAACATCAAACTCGGCCGTTATTTATTATTATTTTTTTCTTCATAAAAAAAAATATATATATACATATCAAAATAAAAATTAAAAAACCTTATTGAGTTAAGAAAATGTATAATTTTCCGTTAATCTACGACTTGGTTTTCGTATATAACGTAACATCCAAACAAAGCATATTATTTACCTGACAATTGCGGGTGTCTACCGTACCTCATTACCCCCACTCGTATACAGTTATTCAATTTAACAAACAGGCTTATCCGGATCCACGTGGACTGGTCGTTAAAAAAAAATGTAAAAAAAAAAAAAATACGTGTAGCGTAGACGTAAGGACTCGGTGGTTACCATAACGACACACGCGTGTCTGCAAAGTCCGTGACAGTGACAAGTATTGCCATTATAATATTACATTGATATATTTGCACGTGTGTGACGTGTGTGCTAGTGTGTGTTTGTTTGTGTGTGAGCCGTTCGAGCGGCTTTGTATTTACGGGCTTGAGCTAATATAATCGGTGGTAAGCAGCATGTGTGACATCGGCCGCAATGTTCGGTGGGATACGGTTCGTGAACCACGAACGTAATACGCCACCGTAACGTCCGTTACACACGGGCCGAGCTACATATATATATATATCGATCGCCGATATTAACTCCGACGGTCATGACAAACAAAACGCGTGACGTCAATGAGAGAACCCACGTCGAACGATAATTTCACATTATTATCGATGCAATTGCCATTTGTTCGCGTGCGCACCACACATCGGCGTGTTTGTGTATGTGTGGGCACCAACGTTTTCACGATGGTTCGCCCGTGGAGTTTGAAAAATCTCGCGGACTCTGATGCGACGTCACACGCGTCTCTCGGACTCGATATGATGGAATGAAAACCGTTATTGCGCGATACCGATGTTTCGTCGAATGATTTTTGCTGGCTTTTGATGGTCAATCGATTTTCGAGTCGCAATAACACGTATGTTATTTTATCGATCGAATAATCGTGAGAATTTCTATGAAATAATTATGTCGTTTTTTTTGAAGGGATAATGTGTTTATTTGTTTATTTGTTTATTTGTTTATTTGTTTATTTGTTTATTTGTTTATTTGTTTATTTGTTTATTTGTTTATTTGTTTATTTGTTTATTTGTTTATTTGTTTATTTGTTTATTTGTTTATTTGTTTATTTGTTTATTTGTTTATTTGTTTATTTGTTTATTTGTTTATTTGTTTATTTGTTTATTTGTTTATTTGTTTATTTGTTTATTTGTTTATTTGTTTATTTGTTTATTTGTTTATTTGTTTATTTGTTTATTTGTTTATTTGTTTATTTGTTTATTTGTTTATTTGTTTATTTGTTTATTTGTTTATTTGTTTATTTGTTTATTTGTTTATTTGTTTATTTGTTTATTTGTTTATTTGTTTATTTGTTTATTTGTTTATTTGTTTATTTGTTTATTTGTTTATTTGTTTATTTGTTTATTTGTTTATTTGTTTATTTGTTTATTTGTTTATTTGTTTATTTGTTTATTTGTTTATTTGTTTATTTGTTTATTTGTTTATTTGTTTATTTGTTTATTTGTTTATTTGTTTATTTGTTCATTTGTTTATTTGTTTATTTGTTTATTTGTTTATTTGTTTATTTGTTTATTTGTTTATTTGTTTATTTGTTTATTTGTTTATTTGTTTATTTGTTTATTTGTTTATTTGTTTATTTGTTTATTTGTTTATTTGTTTATTTGTTTATTTGTTTATTTGTTTATTTGTTTATTTGTTTATTTGTTTATTTGTTTATTTGTTTATTTGTTTATTTGTTTATTTGTTTATTTATTCATTTATTTATTTGTTTATTTATTCATTTATTTACTCATTTATTTAAAACTATGGCGAACGATTTTTTATACGAGATGACAGTTAAATTATCGTAGTTTGTATTATTTACTAGAGTGCAAAAGGTCAACCTGCGACCATTTCGATAGTCACTTACAAACCAACATTCGAGTTTCGACTCGACCATTATTTTCCGTTGATAATAAGTTTCCACGCGGAGATTTTCTGTTTTATTTATTCTTCTTCATTCTTTTTTTTTTAATCAATTGATTAATTATTGTCGATGCATGAGAAGGGAGAGATTGCGATGTATGTTTCTGGAACAATCGGACATTGAATACCGCAATTTCACGTTTATCGCGAATAACTCTTTGTTCTGTTTTTTTTTGTCTTCTTCTTTTTTTATTTTTATTTATCGTTGACCCTAGGCGGTGTAATCGTAATATATGGCGAATGGGGTACGATGGCCGATGAGAAAAGAAAGTATTAGTACGTGTGTCTTTTATTTTTAATCTATCTTTCTTCTGTACGGACTAATCTGTTTCGTTCCAGTCATACCCAAGATAATTCTGATTCGTAAAAGTTTTAGGTTTTTTTTCAATACTTTCTTATCGGAATGTTTTCCTACATTTTTTTCGAGTCGTCGACAACGCGAGTGCTAAATTTTGCAAAAATCCATATTTCCGGATACAATAAATAAGAATAGGACATTGTACAACAGCGCGAAGATGACGTGTACTAGGAAAACCAACATTGTAGAAAACATAGATAGAATACGTGTGTATGCATAATGCACAGAGTGAATAATAATGCGTGTCGGTCTTGTCTGTTCACGGAAATAGATGACGATTCCAAAGATACGGCACGCCAAGAATGAACGAAAGCGCAAATAGCGAGATGCTTGGAAATTTGTTTTTTTAATGGAAAAAAAATAGATGAAAAAAAATCGACGGTCCTGGGTCACCGCTAAATCCGTTTTGTCAAACGTCAATTTCAATCGTGGCCGGGATGAAAAAAAAAAAAAAACATTCGGCGTGTACCCTGCACTCATCGTCACGGCTAAAAGTCGACAGCTTTCTAAAATCCACTATACGAACGATGGATTGCGAAATTCGCGTATCGGTCGACATTGAGTAAACGTGAAAAAAAAACTAAAATAAAGAAGGAACGCGGAGAGAGTGAGAACAATTTTTTTTTTTTTTGAGCCAAAGCCGGATGTGATACGTGCGAACGGCCGGAGGACCTTGAAGACGGTTGGCACGACAGTGACAGTGAACCGGACATCTAAAATCGCTGGTAAAAAACGATTCGGAAACTTGGTGTTTTCGTTGGCAAGGATACGGGGGTCGAAATTCAGAAAGATCAATGTTTAATCGTTTTTAATCATAATCATTTTTAATTGTCTTTAAATTTGACGGGTTCGTTTGTCTATTCAATAAAAAGTTACCCATACATTTTTCAGACCTCTACGATCATCCCTTCTCAAACTACAGGGGATGAAAGTTCCGGAAACTTGAATTTTTTGAAAAAAAAAAAAAGGATTTCTAGAAAAGCAAAACAAACTTTTAAGAGAGTGTCATGAAAATCTGTTTTTTTTTTAACCTTTTCCAGACTCTCAGATTTATCTAACATTTTCTTGAAATTTTTATAATCAAATTACCAACCTAAACGTTTATTCAATGTTTTTTTGCCCTTTAAATTGTTGAAAACAAGAAAACGACCGAAACAATGAAAAAAATCAATGTGTTTTTATATTCCCATCCAAATGCTTGCCAAACAACGCTGTATAGACCAAAAGTTCACATCAACAATGTTGTAGACAATCTAACGACCTACAAAAAAGTCCTTGACGTCATTTATCCAACATCGATAGTTTCGGCGTGGGAAGGCTCGAAAGTCGGGCGATGTGGGACTGGTGGACGGCGTTCGTAATTCGTTCGTTCTGAATTTCGACCCCCCACCCCGTTGGCCATTCAATACTTTTTTTTTCCTTCGTTCGTTCGCAATTCGACTTATCACTCGAGACGTAGTATCGTTATCGCTCGTCGTTTCGTCCCATTCTGCAGCGCGCGACGATGCAACGCGAACGCGTCGACGCTACGAGCGTCGGAAAATGTTTTATTCAATCGCGGTAACGAGGGGCCGGGGGTCGTGCCACTTGAATCGGCCATCGGTAACCTCTAAATTGCGGCAATCGTTCGGCACGTTTGACGCGACTAGTCAGATGGAAACGATTGATAATGATAATTGCGAAGGATAACAAAAATAAAAGAATAAAAAAATAATAATAATAAAGAAAAAAAAACGAAAAGACGGAGAGAAAGACAAAAATAAACAAAAAAAAAACAAACTACACGGATAGGCCAGTTTGTTCGTGCGTCATAGGTGGATACGATTGCGATTTGTCAATTGGTTCACGACCAGAGTCCCTCCGTGTTTGTGTCTCTTGTCCGTTGGGATATATATTATTGTTATGAAGTTTCGGAGATAACACACTCGTCTTCTTCGACCTTCGCGTTGTTCTTTATTCCATTTTATTATTATTATTATTATTATTATTATTATTATTATTATTATTATTATTATTATTGTTTTACATTCATTATGACGTGTTTGGGACGCCTGTGTTGTTGACGCGAGTAACGACGAATGCGGTAGCCACCTAGCGGCGGTCGCGAGAACCATTATGGCAAGTTTGAGGGGTTTTAAGAGTGATTGACCCTGAGGAACTGAACTGAAGTCATGATGCCTGAAGTCAAGAATTTTTTAGGAAACAAGATAATAGCTCTGAAATATATATATATATATATATATATATATATATATATATATATAGTACGTAGACAAAATATACTTATATATATTTTGTCTGTGTACTGTATATAAAATATAATATATAAATATATGAATATATAAAATATATAAAAAATATATATATGAATATATAAAAAATAATACATAGACAAAAATAATACTTTTGTCTATGGACAATTTGTACTAATTCTGGAAAAAAAATGTATGGCAAATACGCGTTTGACCCTAAAATAAACATTTTCAAAGTTCCATTTTTCACACGAGTCAAAATGAAATATTAATTTTTCCGACATTTTTTTAAAGATTTTTTTGGTGAAAGTTTTACTTTCTTCGGTCACAAATTTTGGACGAATAAATTGTTGTTGCAGAAAGAATTTTCGATATTACGGACGAATTCTACGTAGCTTGGATTTCGATTTATGAAAGAAGTTCAAATTAAATTGTATTTCGATTCATGAAAGAAGTTCGAATTAAAATTTCAATTTTATCGAAATGAATTTGTACGATTGTTTGTCATCGAAAATTTTGAAAAAGTGATGTTTCGAGAAGAAAGGCGTTTCAAGTCCTAGTAAGTGATACGCATCACTTGCGTACTTAATGAAAATATCCTAATTCACCTTCGATCTATATTACCTTCCAAACTTGGCTTCAAAACATGTTGCATTATGTTTGTAAGACCATAAATTACCGATTAACGCAATAAAAAAAAAAAAAAAAAAAAAACGATTTTCCGAACCCTCAGGGGTGATGTAACCCTCTAATTTGACTTCGTCAAACTTTTCGTCACCACGTCGTAGATTGTGTGGAGTTAATTCGTGTTGACCGTTGATCGTCGAATATCGAACGATCGAAAGTTCTCGTGTGTCTCATTCAAAGGTGCGGCACTTTTGATAAGGTCTAGGATTGAGTTGACTCGTATTCATTGAGGTCAGGGATCGCTAATAATCAGACCAATTACATGAACCATCCGATAAAATTAGAAGTCCCGATTGAACCTTAAAAAACATCATCATCGCCATCAATGAAAAAAAAAAAAAAATAATAATAATAATCGTAATTGTTATTGTCGTTATATATCGTATACATATATATCGTTCTCCCGATAATTCGGGTTCGCAAGTGCGATTAACAACATCCGTGATGCACACGAATCCGTCGTCGAACTCAAAATACTCAATAAAAAAACGAGAAATTGGATTTATTCAGTTTACGTTATGAGATAACGCGCATTTATTATTCAAACATCGTAATATACACATCGTGGCCTTGACGGAGAGGATAAAAAACATTTCTGTTTTTTTTTCTCTTTTTTTTCAACCTTCCACATATTCGTTCTAAACGAAATATTTATTACCGATAAAAAAAAAGAGAAAAAACGAAAAAAAAGGAAATCAAAGAAATTATAAAAAAATATTTTCGTCGGGTTACGTGGTCGATTAATTGTTTAATTTATGTGTCTTCGATGTCGAAAAGGAGTTACCACGTTTATTTATTTTTCATATGTTTTTTTTTTTTCATGACAGACAGATATTGACTTTCACGTTAATATAATATCGACGACGTAATTACTTTATTTTTGTCTTCGACGTTATGGCTGACGAAGCACGATAATTCCAAATGGATCCAATTAATTTTCATAATTCACCCCAACCAACGTTTAATCGTTGGAAAAGTTTTTTTCTCAATCAGCCAAATTGCCACAAATTTTTTACTTTAACAAAAAAAAAAAAAAAATGAAAGAGAAAAAAATAATCTCAAACAGCAGATTAATTAGCTCGTATCGCCACAGCCTCGCTTCGACCTTGATCACTCTCGCCGTGTACCATCCAAGATGATTTCTCACGAGTCCCCACGAAACTCGACCCCCGAGATTCGCGAAACGTCGCGAGTCACGTTAATAACGTCAATTGAACGAATTATTATTCGCGAGAAGAATTTATTAAACTTGAAGATCAGAGGACGAGAGACGATCTAACGACGACCGCGACCTCTGACGGACAAGACGATTCTTCGGTCGGACTTGTGATTGGACGTGTTGCGATCGAATTACGTGTACGTCTAGTCGGGTTTGTTAATATGATGCACGAAGAATTTGAGAAATTAATTTTTCGTCGCAAAGGTTGAAACTGGGGCACCGCGGTCTACCATGACGCGTGTCATCGCACGTTTCGTATTATTTGTTTGCTTGCGTGTCTCTCTCGTGTGGCGTCGCAAAACGGATCGCGACGGAGTTAAATATTCGTGCGACACACGAGTGATTGGCCTGTCTGATAATCCACATGTGAAAGACAGACAATTTACTTCGGTAGAATAAGTAAATTTTTATTACCTTATCATTATGTGAAATTCTTATCGATTTAATCATGTAAATAATAATAATAACAACAACGATAAGAATAATATTATTAAAATAATATTTTTTATATTATTTTAATAATTATATTTTATTTTATATTATAATGGTAATAATTAAAGATAAAGAATAAAAAAATATGATTATTATTATTAATATATAATACAATAATAATAATGTATACTTATTACTTATTATCATTGTTTTTTTCATTGTTATTATTTACATTATTTAACGATAAGAATTCCGCATCAGGATATCAATGAAATTCACTAACTATTTATGAATCATAATAATAATATTGATAATACATGAAAATTCTTAATATTATTATTTTTAGTATTGGAGGGTGCTATCTATATGTATGTTCTTCATTGATCTATGAGATTACGATCGAGATACACACTTTCGTTTCATAAGGGAATGTGTCTGCAATTCTTTCTCGTATGCCAAAATTTACAACCAGAACCTATTTGTTTCACATTCAAATTGATAATGGAATATTGATAATGATAATAATAATACTTTCAAAATTCACTATTCAATTTTGATTTGTCAAAATGAAATCGTTGTTTGTACTTTGTTCCATCGATTCATTGAGAAATCAGAGTATGCTCGATACCAATTATTAACGAAAGAACTAAGAGGCAAGAAAAATATATTTGCCATCGAATAACATCTGTAAGATAGAAGTCTCGAGAATTCAGCAATAAACACGCTCGTAATAGCCAAAGCTTCGAAAATAATAAATATAATAATTTGACCAAAGGAAATCGTAATAATTATGATAATAATAATTATTACTATCATCGATATATTATTAACTAATAATAATGATGATGAAATAATTATGATTCCCATCTAAGAAAGTTGTACAAGTATAATTCATGCTACTACTTATTATTATTATTATTATTCAGGAATGAGAATCTCCAATAAATATAGTTTGCTTGAAAATTCTAACATATATATATGGATACGGAATTCCAGACATGTTCCAAACTGTAAAGAAATAAAAAAATATATTAAAAAAGTGTGTATATCCCGATGTTAATCTCATAGATCAGTGAAGAGAGTACCTCTCTCTCTATATATATATATACACGGCAGTCTGAATTAATCGTGGCAAGCAGTGCGAACGACGTCGCGGCATTCCGATCGAAGATCCGAGCAGCGGACATCGACCCGACGGAGTGACAACAGAAAAAAACAAAAGTAAAAAAAAAAAAAACAAAATGCATCGTCGTCAATGATCGAATGTCAATGTGCGATACAGATGAAAATACCGATGAAAGATGACGCGGAGACATGTGAAATCTTGATCTCTCGACGGTTGATCACGTGATTTCGTGAAATCGCGATATCAGCGAGACCTTCGATGTACCTTCAATCGCTCGCTGCGGGATTCTATAAATAGAAAAAAAAAAAAACATTCGCATGGTCCCGTTTCGCGTAGCTCGGAGAAAATCTCATTTTATCGCCCCCGGAGGGTGCGAAGTCGAAGCAATTGCGTCGGGGCGATTGCGATTGAACCCGACCGCACGGCAATGGCGCTGTAAACAATCGTCATCCTCTTATCGGCGGATTTCGAACGAATTATCAGAACCACGGAGTCGTTCACCTGTTTGATTGGAGGATTTACGAGTGAAATATCAAATTTAGGAGTTTTTCACGATTTCGCAAATTTTTTTCCGTCCACCCCATAATCTCGACGAAACTGAATTTTTTATTAATAGCTCGTAACGTCGAGGCCGAACGATCTGCGTGGGCGAACCAGACAACGGTTATATCACTTTTGCAGACGAAAATACATCGCGTGGCTAGGATTTTTTATTTGCTAGGTTTTTTGTTTTTTTTTTCGTTTTTTGTCTTTCATGGATTCGGATATTCATGATTAAGTTTTTATCAAGTGAAGTTTGATTAATTGAGATTGCGACACAAAATATTGGCAAAATATTTTGTGGGTCTAATGTTTTTTTTTTTTTTTTTTTGAGGGGGATATTTCAATAATTTTATTGCAGGCTTATGAAAATAAAATCTTTCTAAATTTTCACGTAGAAATAATTGTTGAAAAAAAACTAAAAACAAGGCGAATGAATTGTCAAGTTTGTAGAATTGATTTCTGGAAATTTGTAAGACTCAGGACTTTGGTTGTAATTTTTCTGTAAACTTCAAGTACGGCTTTGCATTCTGTGATTTTTTTGTCAAATTTTTGGTCCAGTAGTTTTAGAAATAAGGGGGGAGGGGAAATGCTCTGTTTTCACATATTTTTCAGAATATCCTTTTGAATGTGCTATTCAAATTTATGTAAAAATTATATATTTTCGTATTCCACATAACAAGCCCTTTAAAATAATATCCCATATGGTACACTAAATTTGAAGAAAAAAAATTAAAATTCGAGTCCATAATTTGATCACCGACGAGAATTTTAATCCGTTCTACCGAATCCAAAAATGGCCGAAAAACAGTCATTTCAAAATTGAACGAAGAAAAAAATATAGAAAATAGTTTATTTGAATTTGAAAAAAAAAAAAATGAAAAAATTAGATAATCAAAGATAACCACGAAGGCGGAAGCGGAAGAGCTTTGAAAATATATGTATATCGCACAAGTAGAAAACGTGAACTCGGGTAGAAACGGAAGTCGTAAAAGTACGTCCGCAAAAATTATGGATTTTTTTCTTTTATTTTTTTTTTCTTCTCTATAGTCGGAGACGGAACGGCGTCGGTCGGTGGCGCCCCGGTGTCTCGGCGTTTAGCAATTCAGCCGTTTTACCGCATCCACAGAATGACGACGTTGGCCCGGGTCGCAAAACACGGGCGGGCAAAAAAAAAAAACATATTCCCCGGGCCAAGAGTCCTTGGCAATAAACCGAAGTCGAAACGCAGAGGATGACCGAAACGACAGTGCCATTCAAGGTCCGGGATACATCAACGAACCGAGTTCGAGAATTCACGTTATTGCGTTACGTTGATTGAACAATATTGTATTTCAAACGTGGATATGAGAACATCGGTGGGTCACATGCTTAACCCTTCCCCAGTCACTCGTCCCAAATAATAACACGACCAGTCAACACTGGGTCGATTCTATCCAGTCAGTTCTTTCGAAGAAAAAAAAAAGATAAAAAAAGCTTAACCCTTCCCCAGTCACACATCCAAATAATAACACGACCAGTCAACACTGGGTCGATTCTGTCCAGTCAGTTCTTGCAAAAAAAAAAAAAAAAAAAAAAAAAAATTGTAAGCAAACTCCGTCCGAGGTGGTTTGAAAAAAAACAGTCATGTAGCCTGTTGATCACGCCCATGGGGTTCAGTAGTCATGCTGTAGTAGCCATTGACGGAATTTTTTATTTCCACCCAAATTGTTGAATGAAAACGTTTTATTTTCCGTATTCTTCCGTAAAATATTTTTGCTACAGTGTTCGTTGTAATTTCGATCGAATATGTCGGTGATTGAAAGCTACATTCTGGATTTTTTCCCGATTTTTCGAAGTGATAGTTCAGAAATTAGAGAGGTGGGGGGTGACAGAAAAAAATGTCGAGTTCACTCTTTAGTCTGTGGGAAGGGGGCCAAAATTTGTTTTTATTTTTTTTAAATGGAATTTTCTTGGAATTAAATTTTGGGATTATTGGAATGAAACTTGGTTACTTGGTTTGATGATCTGAAAAACAAAAATCATGCATATTCTTATAATTTTATATAAAAAAAAAAAATTCGACAAAATTATGGAACTATTTCGAAAAAATGCGAGTTTCATTTTCGGAATAGTTCCACTATTTGCTCAAAAAAAAATGTATTCAAAAAATAACTCTTCAATTACGGGGAAAAAAATCAATTTATAAAAAAAAAAATGTTCGAGTGTTATTTTCGAAATAGATCCACGATTTTGTAAAAAAAAAATTATTTAAAAATACGATCCCAGTTCAGGGAAAGAAACTAGTCTTATCCGGAGACAGATTAGAAGAAAAAGAAAGATTTATTCGATCCAACAAAATGCGATGTGTATGAGAAATCACGACTTTGAATGATGTACAATTTATTTGTCGGCCTCACGTGGGTTCTTCGGTGTTTCAAAGTTACGTCCGTAAGCCACGGTGAAAGTTACGTGCGAATTTCTCGTTAACGGTGAACCATTCGCCAGTGCATCGTGACGGTCGAGGTTGTGCGGCAATTAAATTATATTTATTGCTTCTCACAAGGACCGAAAATATAGATCCTAGAAAAAAACAAAAAAAATGCATGATCAATGGGTTTCCATGGAATTTTTGATCGATTCAATGTCAATGAATTATGTATCGTTCGTGATTGATTGAGCGAGAAATAATTGAGAATCGTGTACATTTGCTTCTTTTTGTTTCTGTTTTTTTTTGGTTCAGCGGCGAATGAAGTTTGATCGAACCGAGGTGTAAAATTTATTCGTCTCTATAACATTTTTTCACTCCATGCACTTTCGAGCGAGTGCATCGATACGGCGGCACGTGGCATCATTAATGTTACGATGCATCACAGATACAGGATGTTACAGAATTGTACAACGAGAAATTGTACAATTGATGGAACATCTGTGACGGAAAAAAAAGAAACTTTGGATATAGTCAAACTGAAAAATGTCGGATTTCGAAATTATAATCGCTAAATAAATCGCGTTTCAGAATAATTTCATCCAATGCATCGTTCGTCGATCAGTTCTGACTATTCGGATGAACGTCGTCTCGTAAATCCAGTTCATTTGCAAACAAAAAAATAATATCTACTTCGGATGGGTTTGTCGAAATTTTTTAAATTACAGAAAAACGGCAATCGCCAAAAAATCTTCGTCCGAAAGTTACGACAAGTGAAAAATGTTGTTAACGATCTCACAGCATTCAGATACTCTATACAGCTCTACATTTTTTTTCAAAATATAGCTAATTGTGAGTATAAATATATCTCGATGATAAAGTAAAATTATAAAGATTAGATTGATCCTGTCACGAAAAAAATTTGTAATTTTTTAATTTTCAATTTTTTAGATCACTGCTAGTTTCCTGATGAGGATTCACATACCTAATCAGGAAGCCGACAGTCATCTGAAAAAATGAAAAAATAAAAAGTTTTGGTGACACGATCAATAGAATTAAAAAATTTAGATATTGATCATCCCACCAAAAAATTTGTTTTCTTTTAATTTTCAATTTTTTTAGATCACTGCTAGTTTGCTGATCAGGATTCACGTACCTAATCAGGAAGCCGACAGTCATCTGAAAAAATGAAAAAATAAAAAGTTTTGGTGACACGATCAATAGAATTAAAAAATTTAGATATTGATCATCCCACCAAAAAATTTGTTTTCTTTTAATTTTCAATTTTTCAGGTAATTGAGATTGTGGGATAGGAATTTTTGGGTTCATCTATATTTTGTTTGACACAAAATATTAGCAAAATATTTTGTGGGTCTAATGTTTTTTTTTTCTTTTTTCAAGAGGATATTTGGATAATTTTATTGCAGATTTGTGAAAATAAAAGTTTTGGTGACACGATCAATAGAATTAAAAAATTTAGATATTGATCATCCCACCAAAAAATTTGTTTTCTTTTAATTTTCAATTTTTCAGGTCACTGCCAGTTTCCTGATCAGGATTTACATACCTAATCAGGGAGCTAACAGTGACCTGCAAAAAATGAAAAAAATTCAAAACAAAAATCTAATAATTCTATTAAGGACTAAAATCAAAGGTGTGACATGCGGACAGACGGACTGACCGACTGATCGAAACCACAAGAGTTCCCAGTTGGCTCCAAAAACTTAAAAACCAATTGCTCAAACCAACCACATATGTACAAAATAATGTTCGATCAATTTTTGAGTAATCCTGTATGGAATGGAGACTGCAGCGAGAACTTGCTCGCGGGCTCGAGATTGTTTAATGGCCCACATCATGAATAGTTCCAGCCCAATGGATTCAGTAGACCCATACGTGACAGTGCGCGGACCGAAGCGGAAAAGACGGATGTGCCGCGATGATGCTAGGAGCTCTCATTTTGCCGCGTTGCTAGAGACCGTTGTACACGAACACGATTTACGGGTTGAATTTCAAAGCCTCGAGAGACCTCGAAAATTAAATCTGACCTCGACAAAATACGGTTTACAAGCGTTTCGAGACACGGCTATGATATGCGACGAATGTCCGTTCGTAATTTCGGTACGGACGTACCGAGGCAAAAAAAAAACAACAACAACAAGAACTCGGTCGTTATAGTGCCGGTGGGTGTTCAACAAAAATTATTGCCGTACTCACTGACTTTCTATCTCACGATGCTCGTCTCGGCTCGCAATATTTACCCCCCCCCCTTCAAACCCTCGCTAATATCACGTGTGTGTGTGTGTGTGAGAAATACATTTTACTACCTGATGTTTACGATTTGAGAACGAGAAACAACGAACCCCGCGTACTTCCCAAAGTACCTTTGCGCGTTTACGTTGACTATATCTCGAACCGAAACTAAAATCGAACGAACGAACACGCGAGAATGTTGAAACGAAATTACGGCGATAAATTATTTCGCTCGTAGTGACACGTGTTGTACATTTTTCGATGGTGATGTTTTTGTTTTTGTTTTTTTTTTTTTCCGAACCGAGAATTATGTCGGTTGTTTTGTTTTTGTTATGATGTTCGACGTTGACCTTGATGCGTGTCTCGATGGATGACTGAATTACCATCTAGAATGGTACGGAAATATTATTGTTTTGGTTTTTTTTTCGTGTACACGTTGGAACACCTCGTGACAAAAGAATGTCGTCAAAACAAAACTGGTCGAGAAAAAAAAATAACTCGTTACAAAACAACTCTCGTCAAAGTAGACTTTCTTCTCGTGTAAAATTTGTGTTGTAACAATTGTTGTTTTTTTTTTAAGTGACTACTTCCTAAACGACACAGGATCGGCTCGCATTGTAGGACGGGACAAGAGAATGAAGAAATGAAAGAAGAGTGAAAGAGAGGGGAAGAGAATGATGCGTGAGCCGTGTGTATGCGAGTGAGAGCGAGCGAGTCGCCCCCCAGCCAGCCGCGTGTAGGCCGGACGAGAGAATGAAGGAATCGGAGAAGAGAGAGAGAGTACAATACGTGAGCCGTGTGTTTGTGCGAGTGAGAGCGAGCGAGTCAGTGCAGTGAGGGGGCAGGATCGCGTGCCTCGTCATCGGCACGATACCCGAAGTATACGTGTGTTAGTACGGAGAGACTTCGGCTATCACAACCCAATCGTAACGATCGTTTATCTGTCAAATTCCTAAAATCACGATAATCACACAAACACACAAGAATAAATGCTGAAAAATGAAAAGCTGAACAGAAATAATTTTCATTTCTTTTGTATTAAGGGGCGGGTAAGGGCTGGAGCGTAAAAAAAAAAAAATTTCTGCGAATTTTTTTCATAAATACGTATAGAGATAATTCATTCAAACCTTTTACACATCATTGAGTATCATTTCGATAACATTCTGTGATTGTTTTATGCGAAAATATCGGAGAACAAGCCGGTGACAAAGCTTTTCCAACAATGTCTTTGAAAAAAAACTATTTGCGGTGTTAACTGTATCTCAGCTAAAAATTATCTGAAATCAACGATCATCTAAATTTAGTCAAAGTACATATTGAAAATTGTATTTCCATCGAGTGGGATGGCCATCACTGACTACAGGTTATTATTGTCAAAAACAACATTATCGACTGTCGGTAATTGATCCGTCTAAAAGAACATAAACCATCGAGTGTATTATCATTGTGTCATTGTGATCTCATCGTTGTGAATTTCAACTGACAGCATTAACGTGTTACTCAATTTTTATTTCATTTTTTTGCTTATACGACAAAAAAAATAAATTAAATAGTTGTGCATACAAAAATTTGTAAAATCAGCGGAATTTCGGTTCAAAGTAGTCCCCATTTGTTTGCCGGGAGAGTCGTGCGATCACACACGTCCACGCTCGTACCTTTCTCAGGCGTCTCAACGACAAAAAAAAAAAAAAAAAAAGCGAGGCCGTATGTTTTATGAAGGAAGATGTTCCTTGCGCAATTCATCCGCCTTTGGCTCGTAAAACCGTCCGGTAATTCGTCATGACTCGCAATTCGTACGTACATTCGCCGTCTCGTCGTACCGAATTATTTCGAGGTTCGCTGGGGCCCCACTCGTTGTAATTTACCTTTCTTATATGACCACTATAAACTGTAACACACGTTACGACCAATATTTTCAACGCACTCGTAAAATCTATCTCGTCAACGACGATTTTGCTTTTTCCCCATTAAATTTTTCACGAAAATAATAATAATATATACATATATATATTCAAGCGTTGCAGCAATGAATTTTCATTTGTTCTCAGTGTTATTTACAATTCAGAAAGCTACTTATGAATAATCCTATTTTTTATATGATTTTCGTCGAGATCTAAAATCAGATCTGTTATGCTCTGATTTTTGACGAGCAGACAATTTGAGAAAATCATTCCTAGGATAATTGATAAGCCAGTCATAAAGTTTAATTGTTCATGAAGAATATTCAAGATACGGAATAATCGGTGAAGACTGAAATTATTTGTGGCAATAAAGAGAGCTCAATAAAATCGATTTTTCTTCGCAATTTTCGACTGAAAAATATTTCTATTATTACAATTATTACGCGTGCTAATATATTATTATTATTAATAATTATTACGCGTACTAATATTATTATTATTCATTTATCAATCCCGAACGAGAAACTTATACATATTAACAGTACAAACTGTCTTTCAAAGTAAAAAAACAAAAAATATATATTTTTTCAAACAATTTGACAGCTGGAAAATCTTTTAAAAAAATTATTATCATTTCTACGATCTGATAAAAAATAGACAGCGAACTCAGCGATATTTTGAATAAAATAGTTAATTAACATTCTTCGACTTGCTAATACGATATTAATTAAGATACACGGTCGCCCATAACGCCAAAAAGAATGCTCCAAAGTTGATACAGAAATAAAGAAAAGAAACCAACGATGATAATAACATACTTCATAATGGGACTATGAGCTCACTTAGCTACTGATACGCAATACACGTGTATAATAACTATAATTAATAAACAGGTTTACAAATAGTCAGACGTGCTGTCATCACACGTTATGATCTTCGAGCGTCACCCCGCCCCCCCCTCTCCCCCCATTCGTCTATTCACATTTTTTCCATTATTTTTTGTTGTTGTTGTTGTCACATTTCGTCATTAGCATTATTCTTGTGCTTTTTGTTGGTCGTTAAAGCACGTCTACGTCCGGCACGTGTGGGCACCAACGATGAGTCCAAGATCGAACGTGCCACTGTCGCACGATGCGGTCGTAAAGTCACGGTTGAGGTTCTAAACAAAGATACTTGGACTCACTGATTATGCTATTTTCTCATCGCACTCGATAAAAGACGTGATAATGATGATAAAATGATTTTTTTATTTAATTTTGGGTGCAGCCCATTTTGCTGAAACGTAAATTTTTTTTTTGAAAAGTAAATTTTCCGTAAATTCCTGTCGATAACTCGTAGGCTTTGATGAATTTATTTGATATTCAGCATTTGGAATAACGTTGAAGCATTTCGAAATCATAGATGTATATATAACTTCAAATTTTTCAATCAATATAATGATCACGATAAATTATTAGTATCAATACTTTTATTTATTTATTATTTATTTTTTCATCAAGTTCAACATTCATCCTCTTTGCCCGGTGAAAAGTCAATCGAACTTGATGAAAAATTCGATTCAATTTAATGGATGATTAAATTAATTTTACATTACTTTCAATGGGTAATGGAATAAGTTTGAATTACCCACTATTTTTAATGAATAATGGAATAAGTTTGAATTACCCATTATTTTTTATGAGTAATGTAATTTGGCTCATTAACCATGAAACTGTAATGAATGATTCAATTATTTTCCCATTACTT
Organism: Diplazon laetatorius; assembly: GCA_963662125.1. Lineage (NCBI taxonomy): Eukaryota > Metazoa > Arthropoda > Insecta > Hymenoptera > Ichneumonidae > Diplazon > Diplazon laetatorius. The sequence continues at coordinate 5,212,058 of OY759164.1, forward strand.
TCAATGGGTAATGGGATAAGTTTGAATTGCCCATCATTTTGAATGAGTAATTCAATTCGGCCCATTATGCAAATGTTTCTTCATTTCAAATCTTGCAGCTTATTTATTTATTTATTTTCCATTATTTTAGAAAGCTGATGCATAGAAAAAAAATGGTTCGTGTTATACAATGTGTCGGAATTTTTCTGTATAACAAACTGGAAAGTTTCGAAATTGTCAGTGTTTCTGTGTGTGTGTGTTTCCGTGATTGCGTCGATAGTCGTGATCCGATGGGGTTAGCAACACATTCGAAATCGCGGATTCCAAAGTTAGACAAGAAGTTTGGCGTTCGGGAGACACACACCGTTCGAGTGTCTCGAGGACGTCGAAACGTTGAGGTAATCCAGCTTTCACTGTCCGAATTGCAATTCGATCGAAGGAGAGTCTTCGAATCGGCGAGATTTGCGCGATTGATACAACCGAGCAAAACCTTCCATATAGCCGCTTCATCGTATTTCTCGGTCGTCTTTCTTCGTGACGATGGGGCTCTCTCGACCGTTTGCCATGAATTTTTCTTTGCTCATTTCGCGCGTCGTCCGATCGACGGCGGGCATCGGTAAGAAGCATAAAGTTCACCGCACGGGTGTGCGGTGAATCGTTGCGGGAAAAAAACAAAAAAAAAAAACGATGGCGGTGAAGACTGAGAGCAAAGTGAAGAAAGTGGCGAAGAGAGAGAGAAAGAGAGAGAGAGAGAGGGGGTGGAGAATGATGGGAACTTCCGGCGTACGATGCACTTGATGGAATCATTTTCAACGGCGAAGTATTTCGCGATAAATACCGGATATGAGTTGCAGCTGATTTTTTTTTTTTTTTTTTTTTTTTTTTTTTTTTTTCACTTCGTCTCGACAACTTTCCGACAAGCTCGACTGGACATCCAGTTTTTGTGTTACATTGTGTTGTGCGAAACTCATCAAGAGTGGTTTTTTTCTCTTTTTTTTTTTTTTTTTTAATTCGACGATAGCCTCTCGCATCTGCAGAGTCAATTCTGATCTTGACGATAGGCAATTCCTCGGTCGGAGAGGCCCATGGATATTCATGACTGAATTTTTTTTGGGAATTAATTTGAAAAAAAAGTTTTTTCTCTTTTTTTATCTTCTTTGATTTCCCGCGAAGTTCGATGGGTTTGCTAAAAGTGGACGCTTTCGTGCCGGATGCATGTGCGGCGTGAGAGCGTGAAACGCCAACGATGCTCATGAAGGTGCATCGGTCCCGGAATTCACAAATCTTGGATAACTTGATGCATTTGATGTGAGGGAGAGGGAAAGAGGGTGGGGGGGGGGATACTCAAATAGTTTTTATGTTTATATTCTAAATTGGTTGATATCAGTTACGGCGTTTAAGCGTTTATTGTGCAATTTTTCGCGCACTGGGGTCTCATGGGACCCCACGACGTGGAGGGCCCTTGCTTCCCAATGAGGAGTCGTTGGACCACAAGAGTGTCATGAAATTAAATTAAATTAAATTTCCAGTCGATGAGAATCCGAACTTGGACGAGTTGTTTGAAAAAAAAAATCTTAAATTCAAATCATCAGCTCAAACAGTTTGAGCACATTTGAGCAACAAATTAAAATGAATTGCATATTGTAAATGTTGTTTTCAAACGATGACAATCCGGTTGTGTCGAATAAAAAGCGAAGAATCATGGAAAAACAATAACATCAACCGGAAATAAAATAAAATTTAATTTCCAGACGATGATAATTCAAAGTTGAACGAGTTGTTGATCGGTTCGGACGAGTTGCAAGGCGAGGTTATGACGTTGTCACGATCGTGACCATGACCAAGCTTCGTCTGGCGCAGATCGTCACGCAAGCGGTTGCTTCATAGGTTACGCACGTTTCATCGGACGTGATTCCCCCCGACTCGCCGATACTTTATTCTCGTCGCTATTCTTTTTTTTCATCAAACATCAATATCGTGAAATTGCATTTCTTATCATGCTGACTGCGAAGATTGCACTCGGTGATGTAGCAACAAATTTTCAATACAATGAAAATATTCACACCGAAACTTTGAGTCACATTATAGTATCAGCAAAAGTTATCCAGACTCCAGAACCGGATAAATGACCTTGGCCGATTGCAGATTGACGGAGTTGATAATATTTATGAGGTTAACTGAGGGTTCAGGGTCGAACGAAAAAAAAAACGAAAAAAAATTAACGGTTCAAAACAGGAATTGAGATTCATTCGATCAACATTCATTCAAAATACACGTTAAAATATGTATTTTTTATTTATTATTAGTACTCTTATTCTTATTATTATTATTATTATTATCAATGAATTAATGAAATCGAGTTTTATTCGCACAGCTTTTTGAAAGTTTTTTACGAAATGTATTGCTATGATAATTTTGTTGTTGTTGTTGTTGTTATTATTATTATTATTATTATTATTATTATTATTATTATTATTATTATTATTATTATTATTATTATTATTATGGTAAAATACTCAATTTTTTAATTGATGCAATGATCATCGTTAATTTGTAAAAAATCATTGTTTCCGACTGTATCCGTATATTGAACAATCAATATAATCGATTATGATTATTCAAGAGTCATGACAATGTTTTTTTTATACATTGTCATAGAAAATCAGAAAATATAAAAATCCTTTGACCTGCCGATCGTCATTCGAACACAAAATCATTCATCGTTGATAGAGATAAAAAATTTCAATTTTTTTTTCAAGATTAAAAAACAAAATGCATCAATGTGTCAGCAGGTTGAGGCCAAGATGCGGAGACCCGGATCCATGCTCGGCCTGTTGGTCATCCTGGCGATCCTCGAACTCGCCGATTCGAATCGATGCCTCACGATGCTCCAAGGTATCGTATATATATTTCGACTATAATCATTAATAATCCATAGACAAGATCCTCGCTAAATTTATTCCCCTTGATTGGTTCAAAGTTACCAATCACGACGATCGGTACAATAAACACTAACGATGTTTACATATACCGGGTGTCCCATTTTGATCTCACACCTGATTTATCTCAAAAAATACTACTCCGATCAAATATAATAATCTTTAATTTATTTATTTTGAAGTATAATAAAGTTTTAATAGAGATTAAGTATAATAAAACATGAAGGGTTCGAAGGGGGACGTATAAAATTTTTTTTTTCTGGTCCTAAATTTGAGATTAAAATGGGAAACCCAGTACATATATATGTGTGTATATTATATTCCATTTGATTGCATGTTCAGAGGTGAACCCAAAACGCATAGTTCAGATGGGTGGCCAGTCGCTGAGCATTCCATTCGAACTGACCAAGAGACCCACCCAGAGGCTAGCCACCAGAATAATGAGAATATTCTTGATGGAGGTACTCGGTTATCCGGGGATAACTCTCGTCGAGAAGGACGATAACTTTGACGCACTCGCGGTTTTTTCCAGAATGTCGGACACCTGGTCTGCCAATGGCACACAGTAAGAATAATTCGAATTTCCATTATCCACTCAGTTTCGTCGATCATTCAATAAACACAATCCTAAATGTAATTTTATTATTAGTAATTTTATTAGGAACGTTTAACTACGATTATCAGTTACAGTAATCATGAATAATTCACATGGTTTATCGTTTCACATCTTATCCTAGTATTTCAACTCTTTTTTTATTTTATTTTTATTAATAATGAAAATAAAATTAGAAAAATAATTTTTTTAAAATAAAAATATTATTTTTTTTATTGAATTTTATTAAACAAAAGCACATTTCCCTCATAATTTTTATCGTCGATAATCGTTATTTCAAACCGCCCAAATTCTCAGACTTCCGGAGACGATGGTGAACATGGAAGTTTGGATTCCTCTGCAGGACGACACAATGTCATTCTCCAATCATCACGAAGTCAAGGAGTGCGGTTCGATAACTGCACCCGGACGTTTCGGTTGGTTCGTTCCCGAGAGACTGAGCCAACCGGACGACAATTGGCGAACATTCGTGCGTCAAGAAACGGCATCGAGATTCGACGTTGACGAAGCTAATCTACGAAAGATAATCGATTACACGATAGATCCGGAAACCAACGGTCACTATTGTCGCGAAGAATTTTGCGATCAAGGAATGTACGTTCCACCGCAGTGTCAATCGCTCAGACACAAGACGCAACCTTGCGCTCTTCTGTTGGCCGAAGATTCCAATCACACGTCATTCGTCAAAGATCACATAGATCAACTCAAGCTGTACGTAAAAGTGGCTTGGGTCGGACCGAATCTCAAAACGATCGTCAAATCTTTGACCAAAGAGTACATTCAATTGGCCAGGAACGAATCAACGATGTCGAACGTTCCATCGCAATCTTTGGTTATTTTACACTGGACACCCAGTACAGTGATACCCAATGATCGTGAATTCGTGTCTGTGGAATTTCCAAGATGTGGAAATCGCGGTGTGGAAATAGGTTGTCAATACGAATCCAATCGTTTGGTCAAATTATCGTGGTCGGTTTTGGAATCAATTGCAAAATTTGCCTGGCACGCGATAAAACGCGCGAGTTTCAGTCCCCGAATGTACGAGGATCTCATAGATCGTTACAACAGACTGTCCAAACTCAACGTGACGGAAAATGACATTGCTTGCGACTGGTTGAAGGACAATTTGAATTACACAATGGCCAAATGGATGCCCGATAATTCGGACAAAAATTATTTGCTCGTCGGTGGAATATTTCCCATGACCGGTACGCTTTATTCCGCGAGTTCCATCGCTTTGGCCGCGAAAATGGCCAAAGACGCGATAAACGTGAACAACATGGTACTGCGCGATTACAACATGACTCTGTTGCTCAACGATGGACAGTGCAAATCCGACATGGTCATGAAATCTTTCATCGATTATATCGCTCACAACAATTACAACAAATTGGTCGGTGTGCTTGGTCCGGCTTGTTCGGAAACCGTTGAACCACTCGTTGGCATTTCAAAACATTACAAAACCGTGATTATCAGCTACAGCGCCGAGGGTTCGAGTTTCAACGATCGTCACAAATATCCGTATTTTTTTCGCACGATCGGGGAGAACAAACAGTACAAGCATGTTTATCTTAAACTCTTGAAGACCTTTGGATGGCGCAGAGTCGCCGCGTTGACCGAAGACGGACAAAAATATACGGAATACATTTCTTACATGCAAGAAATGCTCAGGGATAATGGGATTAATTTTATTGCGAATATCAAATTTCCACGGGAACGTGAGAATAACGAAATGACTAAGGTAATTATCTTGGATTGGTTGGAGGGGAGTTCACATGGAGGGCACATTCGAGTTGATACGACGAACGAAATTTGTGGATTTTTAGAATTTCTGGTTGTTTATTCAATTATTGTTTATTTAAAAGAATTTTCATTGTTGTGCATTTTTTCTTTGTCACGGTGGAAAAAAATTGAGTGAGAAACTTCTGGACTTGGGTCCCGAATTGGACAATCTGTTGAAAAAAAAACGGAACTTGTGGATTTTTAGAATTGCTGGTTGGTCATTCAATTATCGTTTATTTAAAAGCATTATTATTGATGTGCATTTTTTTTGTCTCGATAAAAAGAATGGAGTGAAAAATTTCTGGACTTGGGTCACGAATTAAAAAATATGTTTAAAAAAAATAATATTGTGTGGAAATTTCGAGTAAATCGATTGAGTTAACCATCTTGGAAAGTTGGAAATCGTTTTTTGAAAATTATGTTTCACGACAATCGTGTTCGAGGTTTGGCAAATAGACGACGCACAAATTACGTCATGACGTAAAACCGTCCATAACTTTCACAATTCTTGGAATTTCAATACAAAAATATGCATACATGATATTCTTAACACTTTGAACTTGAAGACAAATGTCGAAAAAATAAACTAAAACTCGTTTGGTCACTCTGATATGTGCCTCTTCGAAGAAAATTCATTCTAACAAGTGATGAAACTTTTTTTTCATAATTCCAGTATCTTTTGGATTTGAAGCAAAAACGAGCGAGAATAATCATAGCCGACGTGTACGACGAAGTGGCACGTCAAGTAATGTGCGAAGCGTACAAATTGGACATGACTGCTTCTCAGGTAAATACGTTAATTAAATTACTATTATTATTTTTTCACGATTTAATTTTCATTTATCAAGAACATCATTGATAGAAGAATATTGCTTCATTAGTTCTCACGAATTAACTGAGCAATTAATTTAATTGAAAAAAATAGAAAACCCAAAAGAGAAAAAAAAATAATATCCGTAAAGTAGGGTTCTCGGTCTCAAACCAAAGGAAACAATAATCTTACGAAATTACATCTATAATAAGGTGGCCCTTCGTCGAAGTCCGTTAAAAAAAACATGAGAAAACGAATTTACTATATGGTAATACGGCCAAAGCAACTAACCAACAATTTATTATTTAAAAAAAAAATTCCCTTGTAATTCATCTTCGAATACAAAATTGTAATAAAAATTGATCTCTAAAATTGAATATCAGGGTTACGTGTGGTTTCTGCCATTGTGGCTTCGTCCTCGATGGTTCGACACCGACAATTACAATTCGTTGGGCGAAAACGTGCCCTGCACGACCGTCGAGATGTCACGAGCCATCAATGGCCATTTCGGACTGTCCCACGCCTATTTCGCTCCGGACGATTACGTCATGCAGGAAAACATAACCGTGCGGGCTTGGCGGGAGAGGTACGAGCACGAGTGCAGGACCAGACATCAGGAGCCATCGAATTACGCGGGTTACGCCTACGACGCAATGTGGACTTATGCCTACGCGATGGACACTCTGCTCAAGGAGAATCAGAGCTACGTGTTCGATCTTCATTCGAATCAGACCGTCAATCGACTGTCCGACATCATAGCCGCCACGGACTTTCACGGGGTACGAAATTACGTTCCGTGTCAAAGCATTTACATACCTTATATACATAGATATATATTAGGATGTGTTAAAATCAGACAAAGTTTTTCGATTCTCCTGGCAGTTCGTACATTTAAAGTAGATACTATTAGGAAACTTCCATCAAAATTTGAGCCCAATCGAATAATGTTCAGAGGTTCCGCTTTCACGTATTCAATTTTGCCTTTGATTAACATGTAAACCTTTTTCTTTTTTCAGCCGCAATTAATTTTTCAGGTAGTTACTTGATATGGGGATATTTTCTAAATATGCAATTTGAAAAAAAGTTGACAACTTTTTTTTCCGAACAAAAATCATTGAAAAATGACGAAAAAAAAATGGTTAACTTTTATTATGATTGTAAAACGAAAAATATTCACATTTTGAGTGACCTTGATGATATTTGTTGCACTTGTTTTTCGTCTCTGGAATTTTTCGTTTACCTGAAAAAATTAATTGCAACTAAAAATAAAAAATTGTTTACGTGTTAATTAAAGGCAAAATTGAATTCGTGAAAGCGGTACCTCTGAATATTGGCCGATTGGGCTCAAATTTTGACGAAAGTTTCCTGATAGTATCTACTTCAAATGCAGAAACTGCCAGAAGAATCGAAACACTCTGCCTATTTTCAACACACCCTGATGTGCTATAAATCTCTCTCGGGACGAATTATTATGATTTACATCGGCACGTCCCGTTTAGGTATCAGGCAGAATAAAATTCGTGGGAGGTCCGTCGCGTTTTTCCGTCATCACGATCGTGCAACACATCGACAATGAAACGCGAACAATTGGAAATTTTTATCCGAACATATCCGAGGTCAGAAACGAGATCGTCGGTGGTACTTTGGATCTCAACCGATCGGCGATCGTTTGGCTGTCCAAGGTTGTGCCCGACGACGGATCGGAGCCTCCGGTCAGATGCGTTTTGGCCGGACTCGCCGAGCTTCTTGACGTCAGTTGCGAAGTCGCCATTGTCATTGCCAATATCATTGGATTCGGACTTTTGGGAGCTGTTCTTATTGTCGGATTTTTCATCGTTAAGAGAAAGTTAGTGGTCAACAATTTAGAGCTTTAAGTTTTTAGAGCTTAACACTGCAAAAAAATTTATTTTATTTATTTTATTTATTTTATTTATTTTATTTATTTTATTTATTTTATTTATAAAAAAAAAATTGTTTAAATTTCGTTTTTTGCAGATACGACGAGAAAGTGAGAGAGCATGAAAAAGTAATGGAATCGTTTGGTTTGGATCCGCGTCAAACAACGTCGGGATTGGACAAATGGGAGATACCGCGTGATCAGGTGGTGATCAATCGAAAATTGGGTGAAGGTGCATTTGGCACGGTTTACGGTGGCGAAGCATTTTTCGCGGAAAAGGGTTGGTTGGCAGTTGCGGTAAAAACATTGAAAGCCGGTAGTTCAACGGACGAGAAGCTCGATTTTCTGAGCGAGGTCGAGGTCATGAAACGTTTCGAACACAAAAACATCATAAAACTTCTCGGTGTTTGCATAAAATGCGCTCCCGTACTCACGGTTATGGAATTCATGCTTTACGGCGATCTCAAGACTTATCTGCTTGCCCGAAGACATTTGGTCAACGATCAGAGCTACGAGGATTCGGACGAAATTTCCAACAAGAAACTCACTGCCATGGCTCTCGATGTTGCTAGAGCTTTGAGTTATCTCGCTCAATTGAAATACGTTCATAGGTGGGACGAGATTTATGGTCCGTTTTGAGGGGATCTTCTCATGTATATAAAACGTTTACCCTATTTTCGAGATGATTTTTTTGGGGAAATAAATTTACGTTAATGAAAAAATCGCTCTTCGAAAATTGTTGGAAAAATTTACAAAATGCTGGCGCTTCAAAGACAGCACTTTGATTTTCTCGATAAAATGTTCACTTCTCGTTGTTCGGAAAAATAGTAATTATGGAGCAATAACAAAAAATAGAGACATGAGAAGATCCCCTTAATGAAAATTTCAAATTTCGAATAAACAAAATCCGTAATTTCACATTTGAATTTTCAGAGACGTTGCTTCGAGAAATTGTTTACTGAATGCCGCAAGAGTCGTGAAACTCGGTGATTTTGGCATGACTCGTCCAATGTACGAAAACGATTATTACAAATTCAATCGAAAAGGTCAGTTCGCAACGTTGATTCAATTCGATGATCGCGAGAAAAAGTTCAAAAGCAGTTGACATTTTTTAATTTTTTTTTTTTTCAATTTTTCGTTGATTCGCGAAAAATAATGTAATGCGCTTTGGTTTCAGCAGGAATGTTACCAGTGCGATGGATGGCCCCGGAATCTCTTGGTCTTGGAATTTTCACTCCGGCATCCGACGTTTGGTCTTACGGAGTTTTGCTGTACGAGATAATCACTTTTGGAAGCTTTCCGTTTCAAGGAATGACCAACAATGAAGTTTTGGCGTACGTCAAGTGTGGAAATTCTTTGGTCGTGCCCAAAGGCGTCAAACCACAATTGTAAGTTGAGATTGTGAATAATGAACGGGATGGAAGTTGAAACTTGTAATTTTCTTCAACTTGAAGCTCGTTTTCATGTTTAAACATTGATCAGTGGACTTATAACATTTTCAATTTCTCCTCAAATTCAAACGTGTAAGTGGATTTTCAACGAATCTAATACTCAACATGTCTACTGGATCACGACCAACTCCTGATATAAACCGTATTTTCCCGATGTTTATTTGCTTATTATTATCATCACAGTCTCCTGATCTCTACTGCCAAGTGCCCAAAATGTTCTCCGAATATTCAACTTGCAGCTCAAGTGTCTTCATTAAAATCTGACGAGGACTTTTTGTATTATATCAAATTGAGCGTGATTCTCCATAAGGCTCCATGTTAAACCCGTGAAAATAAAAGTGTTGATATCTTTTTTCTCGCGCTCCGGAAAGCCATAAAAATTTAACTGAACCTTTTTCTCATCCATACCTACAAGTATGCCAAGTTTCATGAAAATCTGACGAGGAACTTTCTCATGAGAGTACTACATTAAGCTTTTCTTTTGCTCTTCCTCCACAGGGAAGGTCTGATTCGTTCGTGTTGGGCGGTGGACCACTCGGCCAGGCCAACAGCCCCGGAAATCGTCGACTTCCTAGCCACCAACCCCCGAGTCTTGTGCCCGTGTCTGGACGTTCCTCTGGCCAGTGTTCAACTGGAAAATACCGGTCAAATGGATTTCCAGCTTCCGGAGAACATCCGCAAATTTTCCATGTCACTGTCGTGGCCGCCTCAGCAGCCGATCCGTCAAAACGGCACATCGCCACTCGCGGCATTCGCCAGCACCGATCCCTCGGACGCTCATCTGCTCGACATAAATCCCGATCACGAACCCAACTCCAACAATTTGGATTCCCTTCTACGTCATTGCGATCAGGACATTTCACGGCCTTTGTTGCCAAATTCCGAACTGCGAAATCCTCAACTCACCGCCAACTACAGACTTGCACAGAATCGCGATAATTTTCCGAAATACGTGAATCTTCAACCGGGCGAAGTAATGAAAGCACTTTCCAGCGGCATACAGATACAGGAACGAGTTGTCGACGCCTTTGACGATCAAACCAACGACAAACCCGAAGAGAATTCGTTTCTCTGACCGGACGATGAGTGACGGACACTCGACGACGATCGAGATTGTTGCACTTCATCGGAATCATGCGTTTCCATGAAATACCGAAATTTCGGTCGCCATCGCGAAACTTTGTGTTAACGAACGATTCAGATCCGTGAGACGAATTAAAATTTTTCACGATAATGAAAGAAAAAGAAAAAAAAATTGAGAAAATGAAAACAAAAAAAAATTGAGAAAAAGAAAAGAAAAAGAATATAAAATTTCTTTTTTAGAGTTTGCATATTATGGGTATGCAAGGTGCATTGAAACTCACCTTGCGAAGTTGTACCCGACCCTCTGATCACACGATCGACGGGCCCCATAAACGGTTCGTCACTTCTCGTGACGATTATTTTTTACCGAAAGTGACGCTTTGGCATCGATCGTCGTTTAAAAAAGAAAAATAATGGAAAAGAAAAAAAACAAATACAAAATTATCATCCATTGAAGGGGGCGTGACTGTCACGAAAATAAAAAATTGTTCGATCGTCACGATTAAAAACTGGCGTAACTGGAGCAAAATTTCAAAGGTTATCGGGAACGAGCGATTTTTATAATTAACCGAATGATGATCGTCACGATCGTCACAGGGCTTCCCCGATCGGAATCCAACCGCCGAGGGATGATGAATGAGACTGCTAATGGGATTTCATTCGATTGTCTTCCCAATACTTCGTACAATCTGCATAGATTCTGGATTAAAGACGAAAAAAAAGAAAAAAAAACAGATTTGGAGCCTGCAACGCGAGTTCGAGACTGTCGGACCATGACGTTACGAGGTTTCAATCGTATTACCCAATTGATTCATACAAAATAGTTTGTAGGCTCGACAGGTGTACAAAATCCGTTTTTCCTAAAAAAAAACTACTTCCCAAGAGCAACAACAATGGAGAAAGAAAAAAATACAAAAAATACAAAAAAAAATGATTATCCAGACTTTTGAAACTTTACTGCAATTGCTCACGTGAATCGCAAGTTATCGACGTGTTTGCGAGTCTTCACCGTCGACGACTCTTCAAATTTACGTTCCTAACGGTCGTTCGTAAAGACACGAATTAACGAACTTTATCGAAAATAGTTACAATGATCATCATCAACTCGTCGGGACTGTGGGATTCCTGCCGAAACGAAAATAACATTCGAGATCTAGTCAAACGTCCTTGAATCACTCATGAACACTGAATTCGTACATCGAGGAGGCAAGAACAGTGAATAAACTTCCTTTTTTTTCAATTCCATCGTGATTTTTCACAGTGTTCAAACGAAACACACACACACAGACACATAATGGTACAATATTCCGATAATGATGAAGCTACAATAGCGTTTATCGCATAACGTAGCTTTTATCCTGCTCACGTGTCGCGTATTCTGAATTATCTCCCTGAACTTTATATCCGTAATGTTTCGTTTTAAGACGATAGTTGACGTATTTTTTTTTTTTTATTTTTTTTTTACTACGCCTAGTCCAATTTTTTTTGTCAATCTCATCGGGACGAATCTTCGTAATTTTAATTACCGTATTAAGACTAAATGCAAAAAGTCGTAAATTAAGAGTATGAATGATCGAGGAGAGCACGAAAGATTGTTCAACGTTGTATTCCAAAAGATTTAAGAGTTCTTTGTACAAATTCGCACGTGAATTTATTGTTCAGTCGATCGACGCCCGATATGCTTTAATTATTGTTCTAAGTTTTATTAACGAAAGAAAAACACGAAAAAAAAACAAAAAAACTGACGTAAAATTCGATGATCGGTTAGAGTCCATACCGAATAGATTGTATTTAATATAATATATACATATATATTTATGTTATGACATACGAGTCCATGTTATTGTAGAAGTTTATTCGACGGATGAAACCTTTATTTTTTAATTTATCAAAAAAAAAAAGAAAAAAAACAATTTTTTTTATAGTTTTCCAAAAATATATGACGAATAAGTATTTTCGTCGATATTGGACTCAAGTTTTTTGGCCTATTCCGTCAACGAGCGTGCAATCTAGAAGTTAACTGTGTCACGATCATCATCATCGCGGAAATAAACTGATGATCCAATACACTCGTTAGTGCGATGTGATGCGACTCAGTCGGTAACGAAACCTGTACTTCAATGTAGTTGAAAATTTTATAACCCGCTATATTTGCCAAAGCGTAATGGGACTTAATTTCCACTACAGAAATATCAACGGGCTCTGCGTAGATTGAATTACAGTTTTGGTTACCGACTGAGTCGGGCACGAGAATGAAACGTAGTTCGAGAGGCGCCCGAGTGCAGCGCTGGCATCGGCAACAACTTGGTTGGAGAATCACCGCGAAAAGATCATTAGCGCTGACATCAGAAAAAACTCGTTACTTACGGCAACCATGTTGAAACTTTTTCGGTCATGTTTCTTACTCCACAGCCCCGCAGTTGTGTCTTCTGTCCTTTAGGCTTCTTGATCTTCTTGGGAAAGAATCACATCAGCTTCAGTAGCATTTCTAATTAGACATCCCTACTGATCCTTTAATCGGACGGAACCTAGTGTACCGACTGTTGGATACAAAGTTCCGAATCTTGTTCGGCCTCGGTAACTTACCGGTAGTGATACTGGTCAGTAACCCATGTGTTCCATTCCCTGGCTAGCCGATAGAAAATAGTGTATCAAAAACCACCATCGTCATGACCACCGAGATGTCCATAATACGTGAATTCTTTCCGTAAATAGTTTCTGTGAGTGATAATCAATTGTTCCAACATTTTTAAATCGTCGATATCTCAGCCGCGTTCGATTTCTTTTTCATCGAGATCGTACCGACTGATACGGCAGGACTCCGTGTGTTTTTTTTGTGAAAGTAGAGTCCTGCCGTATCGGTAGTAGGTACACAGGTATGTAGCTGGATCAAGCACGACGCTTTAACTCTGGGATAACATACCGGGATTCATTTTTTCTTCAAAGACAGCCTGATCTTTCAGGTTCACCGAAAATCTAAAAGATGTCGCTACGAGTCTTCAATTCTTCACAAGCATAATGAACGCTGACCGCCCAATTCAAAATCCAATTCATTAGATAAAGCATCGAAAAAACGTCCGAGATTCGCGGCGCTGACTAAAAAATCACTCGACCACAATTCTCACAACCACGAAATAAAAACTTTCATGAGAAAGAAAAAAATCTCGTATATCCCACCCAGAAATAAAATATCACCATTATCTCTTAATAACCTGTATGAAAAAAAAATTCCACAATCTGTAAAACACATTGTTGGCGTATTGTACCGTTACCATCCAGGTTGTCACGATAACAACAAGATCGCCTTGGACGCAGTGAAATAACGGCATTACAATCGTGTCATTCAACGATGATTTAATTTATCGATAAACATCGCAATGATGTTTAAGACGACGATGTCGAGTCATATAAGTGGTGGCCACTTTGCGTCGTCGTTGGACTTGCTTGTAACTTACGTTTGAGGGTGGGCTTTGTGGCCGACAATGACCACAACGAGACGATTATTTCTCGTAGTGCGCAAGCACCTACTTCGCAACACTTCTCCATTGTTATATATATATATATTTATAGAGATATATATATATGTACATGTATATATCTAAGAACATTTTGTAAGGTCCAAGTCACATGAACGTTGCTGTTCTCTCGGTGTTTACGTAGTCATTACGTACCCGGGGTTCTCTCTAGGCCAGAGAAATGGATGAAGATAACATCTTTACCTTATAGTGAACGCAGCTGCAGGGGGTCCCCAGCTCGAACGGTTCGCCATACGATATAGCGATCCACGGTACAACCACGGACGCTATAGCGAGCCCAGCAACGTGTACATTCGTACATACGTTCTGGCAAATATATATATATATATATACAGTTGCGTACCTGTTACCAAGCGAAAATCTCGTGGAACAAAATGAAAGCTGCGAAGTGACCACAGCAATCGTGACAAGGCGTGATTAAAATAAGAATGAAAATACTTACTTTTTTTTGTTGTTTTTGTTGTTGTTTCCAGAAAATTCAAATTGCGATGTGATTAATTGATGTGCAATGTTATCTGTTGATATGAGAAAAAAACGGACACAACCGGAAGTAGGAAGGTTGTGCAGGATTGGCCTTGGACCGTGGAAGGGACATTTATTGGCGACTACTGAAGTTAAAAAGGTCGGCGCTACTGTCAAATATCGGATTACGTGAAATTTGATGAATTTCAAGGGTTTGAGAAAAAATTTTACTGGAAAGACTAATTTTAAACGGTTTGTGTGAGTTTTAATAAATTTCGACGCCTAATTCTGATGTTTACCTTTTTTTTTTTCTATGCTCAGTCATAGCTCGTCTTCGGAAATTTTTGAGTCAGTTTGCAGTACACATTGCAGTGTCATAGCGGAGGTATGTTTATTGGGGTGTGTTGAAAATAAGCAAAGTTTCTCGATTTTTCTGGCAGTTCCTGCATTTAAAGTAGATACTGTCAGGAGATATGTGTCGAAATTTCAGCCCAATCGGACAATATCTAGAGGTTCCGCTTTCACGAATTCGATCTTGCCTTTGATCAACACGTGAACATTTGTTTTTTTTTCAGTTGCGGTTTATTTTTCCGGTAAATAAAGAATTTCGGGGACGGTAAGTGAGTGTAATACATAGTATCAAGGTTACTTAATATGGAAACATTTTCTGTTTTACAATTTAAAAAAAGTTAACGATTTTTTTTCGTCAGTTTTCCATGATTTTTGTTAATAAGAAAATTGTTAATTTTTTTTCCAAATTGTGAAACAAAAAATATTCACAGTTTAAGTAATCTTGATACTATGTATTGCACTGAAATTGCATCCCCGGGATTCTTCATTTACCGGATAAATAAACTGCAACTTGAATGAAAAAAAAATGTTCACGTGTTAATCAAAGGCAAAATCGAATTCGTGAAAGCGGAACCTCTGAATATTGTCCGATTGGGCTGAAATTTCGACAGATTTATCCCGATAGTATCTGGTTCAAATGTAGGGACTGCTGGATAAATCGAAAAATTTGTTGTTTTTTTTCAACACACCCTATACGTATATGGGCGATCGTTCGCTAAATGGAGACACGCAACCCCTTACGTCCGTGCACGAAAGAGACAGGCTCGAGTGCGCATCATCGGGATAACATCTTTTACCACGCGACCGGACTGTCCGCGGAGCGACAAGATTTCTTCCGCGTACGGCGAATTAGACGAGAGAAGAATTCACCGTGAAACGATAGCACGAAGATTCGTGTCAAACCAAAATGCTTTCTTACGGCTTCCAAATTTTTCCTCAATCTACGAAACGCTCGTGCTTCTCATGTGACTTTACTTACTAATTAAAGAAAGAAAGAATTAAAAAAATAAAATAAAACTGGTCAAGTGCGAGTTCGACTCGAGCGCGGAGGGTTTACGTACCACATTTTATTTTCTCCTCGTGAGTCGCCCAACACGAATGGCCACCTACCGGGCGTTTATCGCATTATCGCAGTCGACCGCCAATAAATTGACAGGTTTGCAGAATTAATTTCCAGGGATCTATAAGAGTTAGGACTTTCGTTATAATTATCCGGTAAACTTCAAGTGAGAATTTATATATCCTGATTGTTACAAAATTTTAGAACCGACGGTTCCGCAAATAAGGGGCAGGGGAAAAAATTCACTATTTTTGCATAGTTTACAGAATGTCTTTTTAAATATGTTATTTAGAATTATGAAAAAAATATTTTTGTGTTTCACATAGCAAGACCTTTTAAATGATACCCCACTTGATATATAGAATTTGAAAAAAGAGTACCTTATTTGCCCTCTCTTTCATTCTCATAAGAATATATTCAAGTGTCAATCAGCAATTAAAAAATATGGGAGTTGATAACATGTTAAACTCATTCATATTATGCTTTCACATTACTATGCCAAATTTAAAGTTTCTAAAAAATTAAAAAAAAAATTTAAAAAATCGTCTCTGGCAGACGGACAGACACAAGAGTGATCTGCATAAGGGTCCAATTTTTACCTTCATAGGCACAGAATGTCGAAAAACAGAAAACTTTATTTTACCAAATGAACGAGACTCAAAAATCATAAACCATAATTTTTCCGATCTCAATTCACTTATATCTGTAATCAGTAGTAAAAACACACGAAAAATCATTAGCGTGTGATAAAGCACGTGTGTTTCTTGCAAATATTTCGAACGACAATTATTTCGTGTCCAAGTCTTCGGGGGAGGGGGGGGCAATTAAAATTTAGCTGCTCGCGAAATCGTTCATCGCCGAGAATAATTCTCCATTAGCCGACGAAATTAGTTGTGCACACGTAACGTTTGAATTTTCTTCCAATATTTCGCGTGGTGCGCGCTTGACACGTTCGTGCATCCAGCGAAAAGCCGTAACGCGACGCGTTGTTTTCGGTTTGAAGTTATCCGGCAAGAGAGAGAGAGAGAAAGAGAGAGCGAGAAGATCTCGCGAGATCGCCGCCCGCAACGGTTTGAACTCGCGGAGCGCGCAAGTCCGACGCGGCGCGATGCGCTCGCGAGTTTTCTATGCGGAGATTCCCGCGTGGAGGGCCGCGGAAGGTCGCGGATTTATGAGCGACCGGGTTTTATGCGCTGTTTGAAGAAGAGCCGAGATGTTGGAGCCTTGATTATTTCCTAGTCTCGCGAACCCCGCCTCGCGCAATCCGAGAGCGAGAAGACTTTACGTTTCAATTTAGCTTCTTTGGCGATCTTAACCCGACCACCTCGCACCGTTTCAGTGTATCCATGTGTGATCCATGAACAACGTTATTGCACAACACACCTTTCGGTCTTATTGGCTAATTTGTGTACAAAATTCGTTCATTTTCTGGTCATTTTTTATTTCTTTTAATTTGACTTTTAGCTAAAGATTATTTTTGTAAAAAAGTCGTTTATTTTCTTACAATTTTTGATTATCTTTATTTGAATTTTATCTGAAGCTAATTTTGGAACAAAATTCGTTTATTTTCTTACAATTTTTTGCTTATTTTTATTTTTATCATAGCTAAAGATCATTTTTGTACGAAATTCGTTTATTTTCTTACAACTTTTTCGATTATTTTCATTTTTATTCTAGCTAGAGATAATTGTTGTACGAAATTCGTTTATTTTCTTACAATTTTTTTTAATATCTTTATTTTTGTTCTAGCTAAAGCTAATTTTTGTAAAGAAATTGTTTATTTTCTTAGAATTTCAAACTTTTTAAAATTTGACTTTTAACTGAAACGAATTTTCAAACAAAATTCCTTTATTTTCTCACAATTTTTAGCTAATTTTTATTTTCATATTATTTATTTTTATATTTAGCTAAAGCTAATTTTCTTACAAAATTAGTACATTTTCGTGTTTGACCCGTGTGACAAAACGTACCTTTCGGAAGATAAAACTTCTTGCCCACATTTTGGAAACGTTTTTCATCGGTGACTATTTCGCCGTTCACGAGCACAATTATTTACGATTCCGTTTGTTAGCAACCTATACAGCGATGAAAACGCCGATTGGGTAATTGTAATTAAGGTGATTCTGTAATCGTAACTATCGTACGTAACTAATGAACCGAATCGTGGACCGACGCTCTCCACGTCGAGTTGATATGGGACTAGCGTGTATCAGAAGTTTCGATCGAGGGTTAGCTAGCCGGATCAATATTGTATAATATATAGTCGATGCGTTATGGTGTTGTATGTGTGTTTATATATATGTCTGTAATATATATAATATATATATAGATAATTGTAAAGGGTATTTCTACGGCGTATTAGACGATTAACTGGGGTCTAGCGGGCCGTGAAGTACCAACCGTGAGTAGGCGCAATTTGCTTTATTGCCTTCAATAATTCCGGCTCACCTAATTAGAAGCGCAATCGCTTCTGGCTCACATCGTGATCGCCGGCAAGAAATTATTTTATTTATTTTTCTTCTTCAATATGCTACACACAAATAGGTTTATATACGCCTCCTTAATCCCAATTTCACGATCGCAACTTTATTGTCTAGAGTTTGATCTGGTTTTCCTAATTCGATTGATTCAATTATTTTTGATTATTTTTTTTTCGAATAATCGTATCAAACATTTTTTTTTTACTCTTCAATTGGTGGCAATGAAAGTCGACATTATTTTCCATGTTGTCTGTGAATAATTTGTGAATGTTCTTAAAATTGAAAGCTTTGTATTGAATTGAATTGAGACTTGACATTAAATGCCTATACTTGGGTGATTTTCAAACACATGAACTTCAAGCGATTTGACTTCAAGAGATTTTCGTGTATCTTTATTTTCAATGCTGGTATGGAACTTTACAGAATGTGTGACACAAATATCGATTCTGAAGTCGTATTAATTTTTTTTCGTTTATATTTTTACAAACATTTTTATTTTACAAGAATCTAACTGTTAAACAAAAACGATAGTTCAGGTTGAACAGCTTCCTAACTTAACTTAGTAAATCGTGGTACATCCACCTATAAAAACTGATACCATTTTTTTGAATCTTCAGGAATTCGCATTTCTCGAATTTTCGAAGCGAGGATTTTTAATTATTTGATAATCGTCCACGTAATATCGCCCCCATCTAAAATCACATTATAGAATTATTACAATAATATAAGTAACTGGCATTGATGTTTAGTGATTCAAATTTGTTGTGTATAAATATATATTTAACTAGCATACATTTTTCCAAAACCCACGGACAGTTAACTATCGCGATAATAATCGTTATTTGACCCCACGGGGCACCTGTTGCCGCGAGCCAATGTCTCATCTCGGTGGGTGACTCGACGATATTCACGCGTTTATTACGTACGATGCCCACGCACCCGACACAGGGTTGTGGATGTTCAACGCAGACGCCTGACACGCTCATCCTATGCATTAGTTAATAATCGTCAAGCATAATCGTTGAGAGTATCGCCCCCTGGCACAACTGTCACTGCTGCAAACCCAACGCATCAACGTCTCTTAAACGATAATCATTCGTACATACACCATATAATTCTGATTGAATTAAAACTACGCCTGAAAGTCATGTCGCCTTTGCTGTATTTTTTTTTCATTTACTGCAGAGCTGCGGGCGAAGATTAAATTCTCCACCTCTTCAGGTGCGACATAATGGGATTCTTTATTGTTGAAAAATGATGAGGATTGAAAAATATTTATCATTGAATTGAATTTATTTTACAAACGGGCAAAAATTTTCAGAGTTTTTGTATTTTTTAGGAGTTTATTTGTTCGTTGTTATTTTTATAACGAATGGATCCCGGAAACTTCGTATTTCAAAATTTTATCGTAAAGTGGAAACCCTGAGGTTCATTAATGAATTTTTTCAGATTTTTCGGACGACGTTTTCTATTTTTTAAAAAAGACTTTGGTCGATTTGACATCACGATGCACTCGAGAGGGCTGAGTCGCCTTAAAATAATTAAAGAAAAATTTTTTTTTGTGACATGATCGATCCAATTGAAAGATCGATTTTATTCTCATGAAATACGTATTCTTGGCTGTCATTTCAATTTTTTTTCATAACGATATGAAGTATATCTGAACGCTGTAAGATTTATCACAACATTTTTATTTTTCGTTTCGTCGGTGAAATTCGTCCCTGCCATTTATATGTATGTGACTGATATCTCGTTCATTCTCTCAAGTTTCGCAAATGATTCCAATAGTCCAAAATACATAATGTAGGTAAAGTTGGATACGAAGATTTATACATATAGGCACGGTAGTCGGCAGACCGGTGGGCGTGAGCCTATGGGAAAACATGAATTGTCGTGGTGGCACCAGCGCACCGAACAGCGTCTCTCTTGTGGCAAAGTGATTTCGA